>JAJLYF010000011.1:0-262505 GCA_030571655.1 Jamesozyma lodderae | reverse complement strand
CATATAAAAGGTTTGCCTTTTATATGTTCAACCTCTATTGTATCATAATTATATATAGTTCTTAAGTATATTTATTTAGAAGGAAACGAACGATATTATAATCTAATTTCATATCCGTTAAATCAGTTTAACTAATACAGGATACTACAACACATTTTCTGAAATTTCTTATCTCCAACAGATTTTCCAGTACTTTTAAGATCAACTCCTCTCTCTTTACATTCTATGTTTTTGCTAGAGTATATAATTTAACTGAATAAAAAGTGTGGAATTACTCGTTTGGGATACTTGGGTTTCTACAGAACAAAATGAATTAATCTTTTTTTCTTGTAGGTAGGGTCAAAAATAATATGCCTAAATTAAGACAACCTTTCTTGTAATTATTTAAGCTGCACTTGTAGGTAAAACAAATTTATCAAGGTTTCTGCTAGAAAACTCTAAACTATAAATCAACTTCGTAGAAAAATTCAAGATATCTAAACAGCGGTGTGTCTGCTATGTTTCTGTTTTTTGTGTATTTGTTGTTGGACAATTATTTGTCTTTCTTAAAATTATGTAAATTTTGAAACAAATGATTCTGATGAAAAAAGTAAAAAAATTAATGAATTGATAAATATTTTCTATAGGATTCTCAAAGCACATAAGTAAAGTTTTATATTTAACGTTTAGAAAGAAGAAATAACTTTATTAACCGACAATCCTTCAAAACTGTGATATAAGATAACCTTTTTTTTAAAAAAAATAAACATATAATGAACCGACATGATATATAAATATAAAATAAATAAATAAATAATTCGTAAGATTGGATATAAGAGGAAGACAGATCAATCATACTTCATCTTAGATAGTGGGGAGTTGTTACTTAGATATGTGTCAAAAACATTATCCCAAAACCAAGAAGTAACACCAAAACCTAATTGATAATTCTTGTAATGATGTTCCAAATGATATTTCTTTAATTTTCTCATGAATGATGGCATCTTTGAGTGATGTAAGAAATAATGACACAAATCGTAACAGACATAACCGAATAGACCACCAGCAAATCCAGCATAAGCCCAGTATAATGGTAACAATTTGAATACCAACTTGTAAAATGGGGTACAAAGGACTAAGAAAAGGGTTGGTGGCATAACCAAACGATATGGATCCATTGGTAAATAATGGTGAACACCATGTAATAAGAAATGAATTGTAAAGGCAATGTTACTTTCAGGTAACCAATCATCGAAATGGAAAATGAATCTGTGCATACAGTATTCAATAAGAGTCCAGACAAACATACCAACAGCAAATAAAAATAGAGCGAATATTTGATTCATATTTTTAAAAGCTACCGATAGATGGTAGATAACAACAGGTAACCAAACAATTGGTATAACATACCAAGCAGTCTTTGAGATTGGTTCTAAAAAGTTACCAAATAAGGGAGCTGATCCTTTACCGTAATGTCTTGGTCTATGAATTTGATCAACATAAAAATCCTTTGTGAAGTTACCCATCAACACTTGAGGTAATAAAGCTTTATTTAAATCTAAGAAATGATGCTTTTCATAATCACGGTTTAAATCTGTAGCAATACTTAACTTATCTTCGGTAGGTAAAACTTTAACGAAAGTAGTTGAATCAAAAGTAGTTGTTTTTTTATCAGTGTCAACGGATGTGAAGTTAACTTCAACTTTATGATCCTTATTAGACAATAATTCATCTTTCTCTAAATCAGTAGCTAAGACACCAATTAAATATTCATCATCCTCCAACAGTTCATAAGCGGTGGAACCATGTTCATGAATATCTTTATCTTGTAAAACATCAGTAATATCCTGACCTGCATATTCTAAAATGAAGTCCTCTCCACCTGGATGATCTTCCAAAAATTTGGTGACATCATAGATCTTTCTCTTGTGAAGAGTGACCCAGCAGTCATCTTTTGTGTTATGTTCAGCAACTTGTTCAACTGAAAACAGTTCCAAGGTTTTCGCAATGTTAGCCATTTTTTTATGTATCTGTTCCTTTAAATAAGTTCCTTTGAAGAAAAAGCCCAAACGTTGAAGGGACTGAAAAGCTGTTCCTACATTAAAGTTATTTTTCGAAGAGTCTTATATAATAAATACCGAGAGTACAAAAATTGAATTGTTTACTGCAACAATCTATATATTTACTATCAAATTTTTCTCGAGACGCAGGGTTTCCGACCAAGTCACGTTGATACTCAAAATGGTAATAAAACTATCACTAAGCGTGTAAATCTGCCGAACAACGTCCGTTTCTGGGCGTTAGACAAACCATTTCTCAAATGTAAAGATCAAGTGATTAATAAAATGCTCTTACATCCAGCTCGTATACTGTCTGTCTTCCTGTTTTCCTGCCTATTTTACGTGTTTCATATGTGAGTGGATTTATCTCTGACAGCTTTTTATCGCTTTCAAACTTAAAAACACGCAAAAACAAAAAAAGGCGTCGTTCGGAATTTTTATATCCGGGAAGAATCTTAGCGCCGCGATTCGTGTGTGACGAGTAGCACCGAATCAAGAAAGTGCGACAGTATATATTGTAAAAGTGTCCTAATTTTAAATATATGTTTTATACTTTATTTTTATATAGCTGGGATGGTAATTGCACCATTGCGATGCTCCACATGTTCATTATCTCCATTTGTAGTTGTCTCTAAGTCAGCGGCACCGCCATTTTCTTGTTTCTCTGCCTCTGTTTGCTCCATGTATAAAGTGTGGTTTACCAGGTTGAGGTACGCATACATGAAATTACTCAGTAGAACTTGTTCCCGTAATTCGCGTTTCGAGTTACTCAGCTTTAAATGACTTAGTCTGTAAATAGCCCTCTCTACGTTTATTGGCAACCTATGATCAAACATGATAACGGTAGAGACTGTCAATAGTGGTAAAGGAAAACCGAATGAGCTATCCGTGAATTGTAAGGACCCGTTTGGTTTCTCAGGTCTTATCACATCTGAGAAGGTCAGTTTTCGTGCAGGTAAGGTGGAGCCTGGATTGCGTGGTTGTTGATGCTGTTGCTGTTGTTGTTGTTTTTGGGGTTGATGATGATGATGACGAGTAGGTTTTGATTCGGGTGATGATTTTAACACTGATTTACTTTGTGGGTAGTAGGGTTTGTGTCTTCTTTTATGATTACCGACCTGAGCATTTTCATGATGCTTCGAAAGTTGTCTATTACTAGCATGTGATCTAGACATGTGCGGCCGTTTGTCATTATGCTGTTGTACCTCTGTAAATATTTTATTGATTCCATGCTTGTTATTTATATTTGTTTGTTTATGTTGTGTATCATTGGTTTGTAAATTAGTAACAGTTACAGCAGGCTGTAATTGTATTTCTGCATTATTTTGACTCTCCGTTACAGTGGTAGTATTGATACTATTCACAATAGTGGATCCAAGCTCATGTAATGAGGAGACAGTCTTCTCGCTATTATCCAATTCACTACCTAATAAGTTCATCTCACTTGATTTGGAAATGACTATATTCTCTATTCTTTCTATTGGCGATTCTTTCTGTTCATCTTGTGATTGATCATCGAATGATCGTTCAATAGTGCTGCTAACTTTTCTTTTTATACTTGAAGCAAAACTTTCATTTGATTTGTTATTTGCCAAATTACCAATTACAGTGTGAGTCTCAATTTTATTTACAGAACTTTCAGAATTACGATGAAATTTTGGGAATCCATTAATGTATTTTTTTTTCTCAGTATCTGTTGCTTTAGTACCCTTTTCGGATTTTATTGGTTTACTATTCCTTTTTTTGAAAAGGTTCGCAAGTTTTTCCTCAAACTTGTGCCGCCTGTTGGTATTATTATTGGAGTTAGTATTACTTACTCTGTTCTCCTCCTGTTGCTGAAGAGGAACTACGTCTGAACCGTCTGATTTTTCAAGCATTGCAGGCACACTAGTGTTTGTCTTTCCAGCAGTGGTTACTTGCTGTCTATCTTCAGAAGCCGTACTATTTTTATTATTTAGCCATGACCAACCATTCATGACTTGTTTAAACGTTTTGCGTTCTTCCTCCTTCGAATTAGTGATAGCGCTTGTTTTCTCAGTATTATTACTCTCTGGAATTTTGTCCTCGAGTATATCTGATGGAGCTTCCTTAGGATTTTCAATATCCTGTTTATTTAAATCAGCACTTTTTTGGTCATAATGGTCATAAATATCTTGATAATCTAAAGTAGATTTATTAGACCTTTGTGAATCACTTTCAGATAGAGGAGTATCGTTAACATCTGAGTCCTTTAAAACGTCTGCCCCCTTTTTATTGCCATTATAATCATTTGAACCTTTTGTATCAGTTGATTGATCAAATGAAAAGTTGGATACTGTTGGCGAGCTTAATGCGGACTTAGACTTCTCGGAAGCCTTTTTGGAATATATATTACCTTTTCCTCTCAATATAGATCTTTTCGGTATGCTTAATGAATGCTTAACGGTGATGGATGAAGCAAAAGCTTTGTTTTCAATTTCTTTAGCTTCTTCGATATCATGATTTGATTCAAATCTACCTTCAATATGAGTATCGTTCTCATCGTTTTCGAAAGGCATTGAACTTGCCATGCTAAGCGTTGCTGCTAATGTTACAGCATCGTCTTTCGTTAGTCCCGCCTTAGCAGATATTTTACTGATCTCTTCACTCAAATCTTTCAAAGAGACAAAATTACTCTGGGCAGGTGATATGGAACCTCTAAATATTACATCATTGTCAACAGACCTTCTTTTCCATGCATTATCAATCTCGGTTTTTGATCTTGTTTCTATTGGATTAGGTACAGAGTCATTTATTTCATTACTACTGTCAAATTCAGTGTAGGATTTTCTCAAAGTAGAGGGTCTTCGTACTAATGAATATCTTTTCTTCGCATTACTTATATTATGTGTTCTCTTTGTAGATTCAAAATCGGTTTCCATCTCTGGATCTTGCACTGGTAATTTCATGCTACTGTGACGTTCGTGCTGTTTATTGTCATTTTCATTGATACTGAACTGTTGTAACGTGTCTTGTACCAGTTCAACATAGTTTTCAGGCTTAACATTGGGATGTTGATCAGCCGATACCCACAACAAACTCTTAGATAGATCTTCTTCTGATTTGATATGTTTATTACCAGTTTTGGATAATTTCCTAATTGACCTTGAAAGTTTATTTGATCTCTTTACAGAGGGAACCTTATTATCCTTATCAGTAAATTGCCCATCTAAATTATGACCTGTGTGATTTTCTTCTTTCATTATCTGCTTGTTCCATTCATTCTCAATTGGGTAATCCTCATCATCGCTTGTATTTTCATAAGTCTCCAACCATGATCCTCTAAACCGTCGAGCTGTTAACGACGTCTGATTTTTATTGGTATCGAAATCGATCCCGTTGGAGTGCCTATTATTTGAATTTTTAATTGTATATTCCAGTTCAGGATCAACTAAAGAATCCATATTACCAATGGATAACCTCTTTAAATTTTTCACATTTTGAATTTCATTATCTAAGAATTGGGCAGCGATGAATACTTCGGACTTCCTCTTATCAACGTCATGTATTACCTCCCTAGGAGATGTATTTTTAGTAGTATCCTTTTCACTATCGCTACCACCGATAGTCCTATTCCCCATATTTACGTCGGTCTTCTATTAAACTTTTTCTAGCTCCAGATAGAGATGTGTAGGTATCAATTTACGTCTTATTTTTGATTTAAAATAGCTTATCAGTTACTGCCAAAGGGCCAGATTGAAAGGATATAAACTGACCAGATGGAGCTATTAAGAATTGTTTTGAGTTAGATAAATATTATCTACGCTTGCTATATTCGTTTTACACACTTTCCATATCAAAGCCTTCAAGAATTGTTAAAAAATGTTTCTTCTTGGCAAAGCGCTGTGAGCGAAACACGAAAAGTTGAAAAATTCTTGCTTCATTCTGTCCATTATTGGAACATATATAGCGGGATTGCCTTTCAGAGATAACACTAATGTCCTTGATATAGTATTTATATATATACTTCTATTTGCTTTATTTTATCTCAAGTTTGTACATCTACAATTGAATTGCGTACTTTTCTCCCCCTATCAAGGTGCCTGTCCATTGATAAAATAACGTAATACCAACAACAAGCGAAATGTAGTAGCCCTTGCTCCAAATGGCAACTAGCTTTTTAAAAACAGGAGTCTTAGCAACTTGTATAATAGTAAATTGAAATACAAAATCAGATCCGTTAGGGAAACCCATTATATTGCAAAAGCTATGTAAGCAAATACAAGCCCATAAATTACCACCAGTTCTCAGGAATACATATTTAGTGACCGCACCAAATAATGTCGTGTACATAGTTTGGAATGTAGTACTAATCAAGATATTCCATAGCCCATACTGTCTTGTCTGATATGATTCGTAAGCATGATGAACATGTGCTAGACCAAAAAACAAAGCTGGTTCCCATAGTAGCTTACGATACGATAAAGACTGAAACGGAAACAATGACATATATGTAGTTAATAACATTGACGTATAAAATATTTCCTCTGTAATAGGAGCAAAAATGTAGTTCCTTAAGCCCCAAATGTTATCAAATAGTTCCCTGGTATCACTGTATAATGTTTTACCTCCAGTAAAGAAATAGAATAGTATCGAGTCTATAATTGGGCCTATGTAAAGTGCCATAACTAATATGATGCATCTAACAATATCTTTTGTATAAGTACAAATATCCCAAGTGCCATCAATGAAATGACCTGGGACAATTCCTAAGTTAAGAAATGCCTTTGTAAACGAAGTTGGTGGAGTACCAACATAAAATTGGGTTTGTACAATTGGAACAATTATACAATTTATTGACATAACAGTAGATAGCTTCAACATTCGCTGTTTTATTATTCGAGGATCATCTCTCTTTATTTTATAATTTTCTGCATCTCTAGAAGAAATATAAAGCACAGCTACGTATGAAATAGCAATATAAAGCAGTAATCCATATCCTACGTAGGTAAGGGGCATTGTGTGTCAAGTCGTTTGACTTATTAGTTATAACCTTAAATTTTCATTATTTTGATTATGCAAGATAGAATTCTTTGTTAACCTTTGCATAAAATATCGAGAAAAATAATGGTTACTCGTCTAGAATTTTTTTCTTGAATTACAAATTAGTGAGTTTTTTTGAAAATGCCTAACATTAGTATAATTAAATAAGTCTATTTATGCTACAAAGTTTCTAACATTAATTGGAACGTCAATATACATAGATCCCACATGGTGAAACTTAATATTTACACGAACGCAATAAAGTCTACAACACAAACAACTTTCGAAACTAGGCACCAGCGTCTCTAAAATATTTTGATTGAACGCTAGGTTAATGGTTAATTCTCGTTCATATTGTAACGGGGATTTTTTTACCCATTCATGTATTATTTGATCTGTGAAGCGTGAAGAAATTGTATTTCTTGATATAGTTGCAGAGGTTGACAATCCACCTTTTGCGTTGACGATTTTGGCACTTTGTGTCTTTGTCAACGGGGAAGGGTTATTTGCTAACGACGTCAAAGAATGTGATTTGATAGTAGTTATTGAATCCTCATCCTTTAATGTATTCAATTGTTTTTTGAAGACATCACTTAGATGAACAACTTTTACCTTTAGGTTCGCTAAGGATTCGACATCATTGTAAATTTGACCTGATATAAAGTCCGTAAATTTCAGTTCTCGATCTCTCATAGAATTACGATTGATGTTATATAATTCATTTAATTTTTCATAATTATCCATAAATTTTGTATTATAATCGGTAATGGTATCAATAAATCCATTAAATTGTTCTTTTACACTAGCCACTTTTTCTTCATTCATTAATAATTCAGCATTAAATTTGATTGGTATCGAATTTTCCGATTTAGCTGTAATTGACAATAATTCAGTTGTGATTGCTTGTATTTCAGGAGGTTCATGTGGTGCAGAATTATTTGACTGTATACATGTGAGATCCAATTTCAAACAAGATAATGGGTCACGTTCATTTTCCGGTAAGGATGACAATAAATGACACCAATTTTCTTGTGCTGTTTTAGTCTTCATATCCAATGTATTTGTCTTACGCAGTAACGAGGGCGAGCAATATGAAAGGGCTTTATGTGGTAATTTTGACTGAACAAGTATCAACCCAAATTTATCAGCATTGGAATGATCCATCTCTGTTGAAGTCGGTATCGGTGTTGAGTTACTACGAAATCCAGAAAATAAACTTTTACCCTTTGATGATTTATGCTTGTTTTTCATCTTATAGCTCAGTTCAGCCTCAACAATATCTTCATGAGGGGTCAAATTCTTTATATCTGCAAAAGGTGATTGAGTTAAATTAGGTAAACCTGACCTGTTATAAATATGCAATTGATCTAATTTTTTTCGTAAAATTTCATCTGAGTTTAATTCTGTGTTACTGTCAACAGTTCCACTAAGATCTGTACCATGTATATCCTCATTTCGTATTGGTTCATTATTAGCTAACCTTTTAAGAACTTTTTCTAATGCATTTAAGCGCTCTTGAATCAATACAACCAGGTCCTTTAATTGTTTGTGAGGATCACGTTCTCCAATAAGTGATGAATCAAATCCAAAAGGAATGAAACGAATATTATATTCTCTTTCCTTCATTATATTAAGTTTCTTTGTCTTTTGATCTTTACCAACAATTCTGGCATCTACGGTGTAGTTAATAGATAAGTTATCATCCACTAAATCATATGTTAAAATTGGTGACCCCTTTGAACCTAAATGCCCACAACCTAGTACGTTATTTACTTTAATCCCTGAATATTTACTATTATTACGATATTTATCTATACCAAAACTTGGAGGTAATAGACAATGTGCAAAATGTTCTTGTTTGCATGTGACATCTAATAATTGTTTTGGAAATTTGAACATAAAGAATTTTTTATACTTAACGCCTGGTTCGAGGATTCTACTGTTTGAGAGACCAATAACTGAATTATCAAAATCAACTTGGCCTGGAACAATTCTAAATCCAGTACCCATATCAATGTTAGTATATGACCATGATGCGCTTAAATCAACCATTCTTAAAAATCGTTTAACTGTACGTTTCCCTTTATGACGATCAATAATAGATGTATAAGCTTCTAAAGTGACATAAAACATTTCAAATTTTAGAGGTTGGCTTGATTTGTTTTCAATTACACAATAACCATGCACTACATCACCTGATGTGTATTCCTTTAAGATAGATTCTTCTTCAGGCTTATTTGGTGGAGATGATGCGTATTTTGTAATTCGAATATCTATATCTACCGGAGTTGCCTTCTTTGGTAATGTATATAACTTATCGATGAAAATATTTTCATTATCGTTAATATCATCGAGAATTGAAGTTGCATCCTCGTCAATAGTACGTTCTAAATTAATATGTTGTGTTGATAGTGGATGTAGATTATTTACAAGCGAAGCTGATGATGGACCCGCGGATAAAGTTGTCGTTGTCAGATCATTGGAAGGTTGTGGAGCAGAGTTTTGCAATTCAATTTCACCATACGTTGGTGGGAAATCATGTCTATCTGGATCTACATTACCTTGAGGAATATGTCTATGCAAAGTATTATACATTTCAAACGAAGGCAACACATCTACTACAATATTATCTTCTGAATTTGCCCTTAATTGTGGTGATGGACGTATTGGTAAGATACTATCTGTTGAAGTCGTCGAAAGTGGTATTGTATCAGGGTCCGGATTTTGTTGATGATACGTCTCAAATTGTTTAATTGCAGATCTTATAGGAGAAATATTTTTATGATTGGTGAATTTGGAAGAAGAAGTAGCAGCAGCAGCTGGATGGTTACCTGATCTCTGTAAATTGAAAAAAGATGATGTAGAAGCACTACGTAACCAAGAAGATGGATTTGACATTGATGGTGAAGTAGTGTTCTGCCTCGTGGACGATGATTTTTTTTGTCTACCTCTAGAATCCGTAATCGCAGCTGTTAAAGCTGGACGTTGTAAATCATCTTTAGGCATGGGAAAGTGTAGCGATCGTAATTGATTGGAGTTTTCGAAGAGGTGAATTAATGACTATAAAAAAATAAAGGTATTGCTTATTTACTATTTCATTTTAAATATAGATATCTTTTAATTAAATTTTCAACTTTTTGGTCGAGAAAATGTGTCTAAATAGAGCGAGCCTAGGGTTTTGTTTTTAAAATTTGTTATATTAGGTGTTGAGGGGTCCAAGTAATTTTCAAAAAAGATTAGGGTTTGGTTACTTTTTATGTATATTTTATTGCAATTTTTTTGCACAGCCATGTTATAAGTAGGGTTTAAGTGTTTTCTCCAGGTAAGTTTGTTAGGTCTTGAGAGCGCGGCGTTGTCCGGACAGTGTAATGTTTGCCGGAAAAAGAACTGCGATGTCTATTCCGCCCACCAGGGCTTCGAGGGCTTGGAAATTATCTCGTGGTTTTACGAATTCTTTTCTTCAACATTCCATTTTTTCCGTTTTTCTTTATCTATGTGACACACAAGTGATTATTATTATAAGGTGGGAATTGATCAAGGAAAGGTAGGGATAAGAAATAAAAGGGCAGTACATAAACAATCCAAGGTAAGAAATATGTCTATTACAATTCATGTCAAGTCTGGTCAAAATAAATGGGATGTCTCCATTGAACCCTCTTTGTCGATTTTAGAATTGAAAAATGAAATCACTACTAAATCTGATATACCAGCTGCTAATCAACGTTTGATTTATTCCGGGAAAATATTGAAAGATGATCAAACTATCGAGTCATATAACATTCAAGATGGCCATTCGATTCATTTGGTCAAGTCTGGAATGACAGCAACAAAATCTTCTTCTACTTCTAATGCCGCTGCCAATACAGGTTCTACTCCTACTACAGCTTCAACAGAATCTAGTAATGTTCCACATAATCTGTCAGCTGGTCAAACTGGTGGCTTTAATCCATTGGCTGATTTAACTTCTGCTCGTTATGCAGGTTACTTGAACATGCCTTCTGCAGATATGTTTGGTCCAGACGGCGGTCAAACAAATGTTCCATCACAACAAGATATGTTAAGTATGTTAGATAATCCAATCTTTCAATCACAGATGAATGAAATGTTGTCAAATCCACAAATGATCGATTTTATGATTCAATCAAATCCACAATTGCAAGCGATGGGTCCCCAAGCTAGACAAATGTTACAAAGTCCAATGTTTAGACAAATGCTTACAAACCCTGATATGATTAGACAATCGATGCAATTTGCAAATATGATGAATCCAGAGGGTCAATCTCAACAAAATTCTGCATTTCCTGCACCTGGTGGTGATGATGATACCGCCACAGGTACACAACCAGCAAATTCAAATTCAAATCCAAATCCAAATCCAAATCCAAATCCAAATCCAAATCCAAATCCAAATCCAAATCCAAATCCAAATCCAACTCCAAGCTTGAACCCATTTGCAGCATTACTAAACCAACAACAACAACAACAATCATCTTCAGTCCCTCAATTTGATCCTTCAATGTTTGCATCGTTACTAGGCGGTGCACAACCACCTGTGCAACAACAACAACAAGATAATAGACCACCTGAAGAAAGATACGAAAGTCAATTGAGACAATTGAATGATATGGGTTTTTTTGATTTTGATAGAAATGTGGCTGCTCTAAGACGTAGTGGTGGATCTGTTCAAGGCGCTTTGGATGCTTTATTAAATGGAGATGTGTAAAAAAATCGTGATATATAAATATATATAGAGATGTATGTAATGTAAAATGTATTGAATAATTTGACATCTAACTAATAAGCAACAAGCGATTATCTTGTACCCTCGATTCTTCTAACTGGAACCAAACTGCGAATTGTTGTTGTAAATCTCTTCACGTGACCGAATATGAACCCTTTGGATTTCAAAATCTCACTAAAAAAAATAAAATAAAAAAAAAAAAAAAAAAAGAATATAAATAATGATTATCCTTTCATTTACATAAGCAAAATTCGCAATAATTTTACGTTTTATATCACATAATATTCATATAAAAAGAACTCAATTCAATCAATTCACATATATAAATGACGACCCCAACTCCTGTAGTAACGCCTGAGGGTCTGCCATACCCAATTACAGTGGACCAACTTATTCCACCTATTGGATCTACCATAGAAAAAGGCCAACGTCTATTTGCATATAAATTCTGGTATATGGTTGATATTGCTAACTCACCCGATGATATTGATATACAGGATCCGGCAACACGAACAAAAAAGCGTGTCAGAGAATCTATTGAATTTTTTGAGTCACCCTTTGAAGGTAAATTAGTTGACTGGGCTGTTGATGTAGGCAATGAAATTGTGTTACCTAACCAGACAATTTGTGATATTGTAAGGCCTTGTAACCATGACATTGTATATGGTGGTCTTTGTACCTTATGTGGTAAAGAGGTTGATGAAGCCGAACAATTAGCTATTGGTGGTGCTAATTTTGCTATTTCTCATACAGATACTAATCTGAAAATTAGTAGGAAAGCTGCCAATGATATCGGTCAAGATTTTAAAGCAAGATTAAAAAAACAAAAGAAACTAGTTCTTGTTGTTGACTTAGATCAAACTGTTATACATTGTGGTGTTGATCCAACAATTGGTGAATGGAAAAGAGATCCGAAAAATCCCAACTATGAAACTTTAAAAGATGTGAAATTATTTTCTTTGGAAGAAGAACCTATTTTACCCTTCATGTATATGGGTCCAAAACCACCACTTCGAAAATGTTGGTATTATGTTAAGGTTAGACCAGGTTTAAAAGAATTTTTTTTAAAGGTTGCGCCTCTTTTCGAAATGCATATATATACAATGGCTACAAGGGCGTATGCTTTAGAAATTGCTAAAATAATTGATCCTGATGGATCCCTATTTGGTGATCGTATTTTATCCAGAGATGAGAATGGTTCAATGACACAAAAATCCCTAGAAAGGTTATTCCCAACTGATCAATCCATGGTTGTAATAATAGATGATAGAGGTGATGTTTGGAATTGGTCTCCAAACTTAATTAAAGTAATACCGTATAATTTTTTCGTTGGGGTGGGTGATATTAATTCTAATTTCTTACCTAAGCAACAAACAACGATGTTACAATTGGGAAGGCGATCAAGAACTAAAGCAAAAGAGTCAGATGAGCTGCTAACAGATATAATGGATACAGAAAAAAAACTACAAGAAAAGATTGATCAAGAAGTTAAACGTCAGGAAGAAAAATTAAGTCATCAGGTACTACCGGCAGAAGAACCTAGTCCAAATGAATCTAAAGAAGAATGGACTAAAAAACTGGAATATTCTGCATCTGTAGAGGTGCAGCAAAAAAATAGACCGCTAGCAACTTTACAAAAGCATTTACATGATCAAAAATTATTAATTGATGATGATGATGAATTATTTTATTTAAAAAATACTTTAGCCAAAATACATAAGGAATTTTATGAAATACTGGATAAAGGGAAAAATGATGAAAAGGCAGATATTAAATTCATTTTACCTACCATGAAACAAAAAGTATTCAAGGACTGTCATTTTGTCTTTTCAGGTTTAATCCCACTTAATACAAATGTACAAAAAGCTGATATAGTCATTTGGACAAATAAATTTGGTGCAACAACGTCGGCTGATATCAATGAAAATACAACACATGTAATAACTAAGACTCCAGGTACATATAAAGCAAGACTAGCGAAATCTTTCAATCCAAATATTAAAATAGTACATCCAGATTGGATTTTCGAATGTTTAATTACTTGGCAACATGTTGATGAAAAATTATATAGTTTGATTGTGGAACAACCGGTCTCGGAAAAAGAATTGGAAGATTTTAAAAATAGATTAGAGGAAAAAAAGAATTGGGCCCCAGAGAATGATCGTAATATGCCACCTGAAGTTGATGGAAATTCATTTGCATTAGAGAATGGCGTAAGTAATGACCGAGCAGATTCTGTGAGCTTATTTGCTGGCGGTGCATCTTGGTTGAATGAAGATGAAGAAGAAGAAATTCCTTTCGATGACGACGATGATGGTGATGATGATGATGATGAGGAGGAGGAAGATGAAGATGAAGATCGTGAAGATTCTTTAGAGAAGATGTTCGAGCCTGGCTCCAAGAGACCTATATCACACTTAAGTAATGACATTTCGGATAACGGAAGTCAAAGAGAGGTAAAGAAAGTACATTTATCTGATAACAACACAGATGACATAGGAAAGGACGACGAGAGTGATTCAAGTCTAGACGAAGAACTATTAAATATGCTTGATAGTTAATAACACTTAAGTACGTAATTTATAACTCAAGTATAACAATTAAACAATTTTATACTGCAAGCTTTCAAAGCAGTTATTGTTGTTGACATATAGTCCAAGTTGTTTTTGTAACTTTCTGCTGATCAAAGCTACAAACGAATTTTGTCTCGAGGCGTGAATGCAACGGAACGGAGCAACTCTTAAAAATCTCAAGACTCTATTACATCTCAAGGGTTGGGTATTCAGGATCCTTTGCAATGCTGTTTCTACATACAATTTTTTTGGCAACATTAGTTATAATTAGGTTTGAGTTAAGATCATCGTGTAAAAAATGTTAGATACCTACTCACTAGAATCAATTCCTAAGGATTTACAGCATCCAATATCAGAATGGCTTAAGTTTGATAAAAATCTAGAAACGAGAAATGAAGTATTGAAGTTATGCAATGAGGGTAATTGGGATGAATTACATAAAAGATTCGACAAAAGAATTGTATTTGGGACGGCTGGCCTTCGATCAAGAATGGAAGCAGGTTTTGACAGAATGAACTCCTTAGTTATCCTTCAAACTTCTCAAGGGTTAGCCAAATATATCAAGAGAATATTTCCTGATAACTTGACTATTGTGGTGGGCCATGATCATAGACTACATTCCCAAGAGTTTGCAACAGTTACTACCGCAATTTTTTTAAAAGCAGGTTTCAAAGTACTTTCTTTAAATTCAGACGGTACATTTGTTCATACACCTTTGGTGCCATTTTCTGTTGATAAGCTGAACGCATCAGTTGGTGTTATGATCACAGCGAGCCATAATCCAATGATGGATAATGGATATAAGGTATATTATTCCAACGGTTGTCAAATTATTCCGCCTCATGATTCAGGGATAGCTCAAGCTATTAATGAAAATTTAATTCCTTGGGTGGATACATGGGATTGGACCACTATTTTGAATGACGGTGAAAAATCAGGAAAATTAATCAATGTGAAAGAGGAGATGACCAAAAGTTACTTAGATACAATTGAAGGATCAATTATTGATAAGAATATATTAATCAAAAGAAAAGAATTTAATCAAAATCCTTGGTTTGTATACACACCAATGCATGGTGTGGGTCATGAAATTTTCAATAAAATTGCATCAAAAGTGTTGAATTTCAAAGAAAATATTGACTACATATCTGTCCCGGAACAAGTCAAACCAGATCCAAAATTCCCAACTGTCAGTTTCCCAAACCCAGAGGAGAAAGGAGCCCTCGATATGGCAATCGAACTTGCTGAAAAGAAGAACATTTCTTTAGTTATCGCAAATGATCCTGACGCTGACAGATTTTCATGTGCCATAAAAGACAATAACACATCTTTATGGAAACAACTTTCTGGAGATGAAATTGGATTTTTATTTGCTTCCTATGAGTTACATAAATATAATAATAAAGATACCACATATAGAAAGGAAAATCCTTTAGCTATGTTAAACTCTACAGTCTCATCTCAAATGTTGAGAAGCATGGCCGAAGTAGAAGGATTTCACTATGAAGATACATTAACTGGTTTCAAATGGATAGGTAATTGTGCGTTAAATCTTGAAAAGAAAGGATATCATGTCCCATTTGGATATGAAGAGGCAATTGGATATATGTTTCCTGCCATGGAACACGATAAAGACGGTATATGTGCCTCTGTTATATTCCTACAAGCTTTTTCTGAATGG
Organism: Jamesozyma lodderae; assembly: GCA_030571655.1. Classification (NCBI taxonomy): domain Eukaryota; kingdom Fungi; phylum Ascomycota; class Saccharomycetes; order Saccharomycetales; family Saccharomycetaceae; genus Jamesozyma; species Jamesozyma lodderae. The sequence goes on along the minus strand of JAJLYF010000011.1, from coordinate 246,470 downwards.
CAACTAAACGAAAAGAAAGATCCACTAGAGATGTTAGAAGTAGGATTTGAAAAATATGGATATTACAAACAATATAATGGCTATTATAAGCTGAACGATTTAACGCTTACAGAACAGGTTTTTAATTACATTAGAAACGACTACCCTTTAGCTAATGAAAAATATCCGCATACTATTGGAGAAGAATTGGAAGTCTTGACTTATAGAGACTTGACAGTAGGCTATCAATCTGACGCACCTGACCATATCCCCAATCTGCCTGTTGACAGTTCATCTCAAATGATTACAATAACAGCAAAACCAAACGGCGCATGCGAAGATGGAAGTGTCAGATTCACCATACGTGGCTCCGGTACGGAACCAAAATTAAAGGTATATATTGAAGGCTGTGCAAAAAGTGCAAAACGTGCCAACTATCTAGCAGAACTTACCTGGTCAACGTTAAAAAAAGAATGGTTTAGACCTGATGTAACAGGGTTGATAACTGATTTTTAGCTTCCAGCCCCAAATTCTCTAAGAAAACTTTTTATGTATTTTCTATAGAATGAGATATATTGATATCATAAGGAAGTGAATGGTTATTTTTCTATATCATTTTCTTTTTGATTTTTGATGTGGTTTGAGATGAGGTCTTACAAAATTTGTCACAGATTTTGATCCTCTTCTATTATTGATTGATCAGTTTTGCTTATCCATGTACTTTCCAATAAGTAGAAAAAGGCTATTAACATCCCAAGTCCGCCTAGGCCTACACCCAAATATAAAGCTGCCCGATAGCCTTTGAGCGTATTATTTCCGTCCTTATTTATTTGTTGCTCTACCGTAGTACCCATACCTAAACATAAGGAGGTAGAATAATTAACTACTGTGTTAACTAAAGAGCCTGCCATACCCTGATACTGCATTGGTAAAACATCACTTAAAATTATTGAGGAAGCTGGAAATGAAAGATCCATCCCAAAACTTAAGATGATTTGCATACCTAAATTCATTCTCCAATATGTCTGATGGATTGGAGTAACACTTAACATGATCGACCCAACAGTAAATGCTGTCATTGAGATACATAGTAGAATAGCAGGCCCAACTTTTTTTATTGTAAAACCAACAACAAATGCTGCAATTGTTCCCCAAATAATGAACATAAAATGGGTACCACCTGCCCATAAAGGAGAATAATGTCTTAGATTCAATTGAAAAGAATAATAATAAAATGTCCAAATTCCAAAGGACCCCCAACCCATAAAAACTGCTGCCAAAATCATAATAATTTCATAATTTTCTATTATTTGGGGAGGTAATAGAGGTGATGTAGCATACTTTGTTTCGTATATAAAAAACACTATCAACGTAAAGAAAGAAAGAATCAATAGAACGATGATATACGCTTTTTGCCAGCCATCAATGGGCCCCTGGTTCCAAACAAAGTTGAATAAGATTAGTCCAACAACACCCAAAACCGATCCAATCCAGTCCATCTTAAAACCGTGAATATTAGTTGGAACATTATTTGGAACCGAATAAATTGCCATAAGTAAATTAATGAATGCAGTAATGGCGTAGGCATAAAAAATCCATGGCCACTGGGAGGGATTTTCTGTAACAATCAGTCCTCCCCATAAAGCACCAAGTGCAGCACCTGTAGGAGCACACATTCCAATCAAGCTGATTACAATATTTTTGCGTAAGCTGCCAACTTTGTATATATTACCTACTAGACCCATGATGTTGGGTAAAATAAATGATATTCCAAGACCTTGAAATGCCCTACAGAGAATAAAAAAGGCATCATTATGAGTATAATCAGCAAACCCACATACAAGGGACCATACAATCATAACGATGAAGCCCCCAATTAGCGTTTCTTTCAAACCATATATATCACCTACTCTTCCACTAATAAGAATGAATGATCCGGAAACTAATGGAAACGAGGCCATTAACCAAGTTCGCTTTTTTGCGTCTGAATTAAAGGAAGCTCCTATAACATTCATCGAGGATAACGCTTGTGTTTGTCCAGCTTGATTAAGTAGGTTTGCCAACATACACGTCAGTATGAATGCGTATTCGCTCCATTTAGAGCTGAAATAGTCCTCTTTCTGCCAACTTGACTCTAAATGCTTTTCACCTTCAAGTTCAATATCTTCATACTTTACCTCATCTTTAAGTGTCTCATCCTCATTACTAATGTTCTGTTCTATTTGATTTTTTAAAAGATCGACAGGTGATAAGGTGCTACCATGAAAAAAAATTTTATCTCCTGTGGAACTTTTAATGGACGAATTCTCCGGTTCAGTAATAACCATTATTTTTACTATTTACAGTTTTAACATAATTGGTTACAACATGAATTATAAATATAACAAAATTGCATTACTTTACTTTCTTTACTCTATATTCTCAAATATATATGTTCAATTTGGATGTTGAGCTTAGAAAAACAATAGTGTTGTTATATTACATATGACAGGTCGAAAAACATAATAGTTAATAATATTTAGTAATAAACTCAAAACACATTCTAGTTCATTTATTTGTTTGTTAAGTCAAAATTAAGGTAGTGCTTTTAAGTCTCACATAATAATTAATAATCTGTCAACTTTCCGCAGAGGTATTTTTTTCTAGGGAACTTTCTAGGATTTCATTTTCTCTCTGTTCCAAACCATTTTCGAGATCTGTTTTTTTTTTCCTTTCGTTTCCTGCAACGATGTGAAAAAAGGAACGTGTGTCATATGTCTTGGTAATGTAATTGTACAGAATGACGCGTAAGGGTCTCAATATACTTTCTGACGAGTAATCTTAGGAGGTCTTTACAGTCCGCTTTACATTCTTTCAACAACTCAGGCCAAATATATTAATGCGATTTTATGGCTCCCATACTACATATATTACAGAGCTTGTCATTATTGGACATATCTTGTACTTAAAACGTTTTACTGTGAAGAATTCCAGAATTATAGTTTCGAAATCATTATCAATTTTAAGTAATTAAATAGTGTAAAGATACAAAGGCATATCGTTTAATCTTTTTCAGCGTCACATTCAACGTCTGTCTCCCTTGTCAGGCTTGCTTTACGTTTTTTCCATAAATCTTCAACCATATAGGAAAATGAAAATACGAAGCCTAAAGCACCAAGCCCAATTGCTAAGTATATAGCAGCCCTGTAACCTTTTAATGTATCGCTACCACTCTTGTTAATCTGACTTTCTACTGTAGTCCCCATTCCTAAACATAACGACGTAGAGTAATTTACAATAGTATTCACAAGAGAACCTGCCATACCTTGATATTCCATTGGTAGTAAATCACTTAAAATTATAGACGACCCTGGGAAAGAAAAATCCATGCCCATCGCTAAAATAATTTGAGATCCCATACTATTGCGCCAGTAACTCTGTTTAGGGTTTGTTACACTAAACATAATACACCCACAAGTGAATCCGATTGACGACAGACAAAATAAAACTGAAGCACCAACTTTTTTCATACCAAACCCAACAGTAAAAGCAGCCAAGGTACCAAATATAATAAACATAAAATGAGTACTACCTGCCCATAAAGGACTAAAATGTCTCAAATTCAAGTTAAAAGCATAGTAGTAATATGTCCAGATACCAAAAGAACCCCAACCGAAAAATAGGGATGTCAAAATCATTATAATATGACGATTTTTTGTTACCTCTGGAGGCAATAGTGGATATTTAGCAAACTTCAATTCATACCAAAAGAAGACAACTAGTAGGAAAAATGAAATTATCAATAAAACTATAATGTAAGCTTTTTGCCAGCCATCAATCGAACCCTGGTTCCAAACAAAGTTGAATAGAATCAAACCAACAACACCTATTACAGAACCTACCCAATCCATCTTGAAATTATTAACGTTAGTTGGAATATTCTTCGGAGTGGAGTATATTGCCATTAACAGATTTAAGAAAGCAGTAATGCCGTAGGCATAGAAAATCCATGGCCATTGTTTAGCATCTTTCGTTACAATTAAACCGCCCCAGAGACCACCCATTGTAGCTCCAGCAGGAGCCATGCAACCGATAAGACTAATGACAATGTTTTTGCGTAGACTTCCTACCTTGTATATGTTTCCTACCAGGCCCATAATATTAGGGAGAATAAATGCTATTCCTAATCCTTGAAATGCTCTGCAGAGTATAAAAAAAGCATCATTATGAGTATAGTCAGCAAACCCACATATGAGGGACCAGACAATCATTATCACATAGCCGTAAATTAACGTTTTCCTTAAACCATAAATATCACCAATTCTACCACTTACTAAAATAAAAGAACCAGATACCAATGGAAATGAAGCCATTAGCCACGGTTTTTTTTTATTATCTGAATGAAAAGCGTCACCAAGGGCATTCATAGTTGACAAAGCTTGTGTTTGACCAGCTTGATTTAGCAAGTTTGCCAACATACATGTGAGAATAAAAAGATATTCTTGCCATTTCGAATTAAAGTAAGAAGGGTTTTGCCAATTTGACTGTTCGTCGGCAGAACTTATGTCTGTCTCTGAAATTGTCTTTTCTGTAGTCTGTTCCTTGTCTAAATCACTGTCGGATACTTTTACTGTGATGTCATCATCACTGACACAGCTATGTCGACCACTAGTAGTCGAATATAAATTTGAAAATCCTTCAGATGGCTTTAACGTACTAGACTGTTTAGGCATATTTGTTTAGTTTATTCTTTTTTTAATTGACATTTTTTGAACTATAATCAAGCTTCAATAGAAAAGGGAAGCAACTAACAAAAACAAATTGATCAAGATTCATGTTACTTATATAAATATTTTTTACTTGTCGAAAAAACTTGTTAGATGGTACTTTTATGCCCTTCAGGGATGTAGTAAATATGGTTGCGTTGGCATAGCAGTTGCTGGGACAACAGATAGACCTGAATTACTTGTTGACGCGTTTGTTACTGTTCCTATATGTGTTGTCCACGGTATTCTGAGAGCGTCGCGTGAAAAAGGTGCATTTTGACAGTTAAGTGTTGTTATAGAAACGCGTTTCAATCGGAATGAAGAAGTTTACTCATTTCTTATTTTTCCCATTTTTCTCCTTTGGGACATGGATGAGTTGCTGCATCTGCAAATGTTTAAAAGAAATAGATTTGCATGCAACAAAAAGAAGGGTTATTGAGGAAATAGTTCATTAGTAATTTATTACTTATTACTTAATGAAAAAAATGCTAAAACAAAAACTTAAATAACAAAAAATATCTAAACGAAAAAAAAATTATTTTATGATTTTTCTACGGCTGTTGTGTTATAACTATTTGTATTGAATTCGAACTGTAACAATCTTCCTCTGAGCCTCCTAACATGTGAATGTAAAAATGTTAATATGATAAATTACTTTGAGTTTTGCCAGTTGTATAAATCGTTTAAAGTATCATTCTTCCTTTTTCTACGCAATGCTGGTCTGTGACTACCAATATTATTATTATTATTTGAATAATTCATGGAATGCGAATCGCCATAATTGTATCTGCGTGGAACTTCCAATATCAATTCATTTTCATTATTAATGTCGTTTTTGATATTTCCAATACTATTTGGGTCATCCAGTTCATCATTGCCATTACTAGTGTTATTATATGTGTAAGGACTTAAATAGGTGGTATTATTCTCCCGCTTTATGAAAGCAGTTGGATGATTACCATGATAAGTAGGCGTGTTTTCATCGGCCAGTAATGGTGCTAGCCCTAATGAAGCATCAACAATGAAACCAAAATTCGGATTATAGCTGTTACCTACAGCGGCGGTCTGTTTAATAAGTTGGTTATCACTATTCACATTACTGCTATCGTTAGTGGGGGCAGCATTGGTGTCAAATGTCGCAGCGCTGGCATTAGCAACTGTATTCTTCGTAGTAGTAGCATCATTGTCGTTTTGTGTAACATCATTATTATTATTGTTGTTACCATACATGTTAGTTAAGTTGGAAGAGGAAAATGTGTCGTTGTTCAGAAACATCATCATAGTGGATAAACTATTGTTTTGACTTTTATTTTTGAAAAAACTGCTGGTATTGTAATTTGAAGTTATATTGTTATTACTTGCCGAAGCATTTGTATTAGTGTTGCTTACGGTTGTATTATTTTGGGTAGGAACCCAGTTTGTAACGAATTCTGAAGTACTTGGAATTTTGAATAATTTCTCAATGTTACTAAATGAATTATTTTGTGAAAGACTAAAAGTGGCTTTTACATCATTTGAAGAAAGTGTCTTGAAGTTAGGATCATTATTGCTGTTATTATTATCATTTGATGGATTTTGAGTTAAAGTATTTTCATTGGTGGTATTTGTGTTGAAACCCTCAGGATTGCTGGCGAAAAAACTATTGAGATCAAAATTACTGAATTGGTAAAAATTAGAACTCAATACAGGATCTAATTGAAGTGCTTCTGCAAATGCAGTTTGGGTCGATTCTGTTGTGACATTATTTTTATCCTTAGTGTCAACCACGATAGGAACATCATTTGATGTTGATGTATTTTCTAATTTGATCTTTTTCTTTAATGGACCGTTAATTTTATTAGTATTGGTAGAATCATCACTTGTAATTTCGGTATTAGATTGAGCTGTAACTAACTTTTCTTTTTTAATTTGCTGTACATTTTCGAAAGTAACAGTCTTTTTTTGGGTTTGTGCAGTCAAGTTTTTGATAATAGGTTTACCCATTAACTTGTTATAATAATTCAATTTTCTTTGTAAAAATTTCTCAATTTTTTCTTGTTTAACGTTGGAACCTTGTAAATATAAATTAATTGTCAAATCTAATAATTTCAAACTATGCCACGATATAATACCAGGTAGATCTAATTTTCTATCATTTTCAATATCCTGAATAATATCCAATAGTAATTTTTTATTATCGATATAAAGAGAGCCCCCTTTAATGTAGTCCAAGGAACCTTGAGCGCTAATTAATGCAAACCTTGTCATTGTTCTTGATGAATCAATTGGTAATGGTAAATATTTATGATTTATGGCTTTAAATGCATATAGCATTGTATTGATTGCTTGTTGCAAACAAATGTAAGAAGATGATGAACGATCAGGTGAAGTATTATTATTCTCATTTTGACTGGAGTAATTGGTAGTTGAGTTAGTTGGCTCTAATATTATTGGTTTTGTTGCAAATACAGGTAAATGAATCATACATTTGGCCAAAAAATATAATATAATTAATGTTAATTTTTCTTCATCTTCAACAATATCTTTTAAATTAATTGAACCATTGACATCTAATTTGAAATGATATTGATTTGGTAACCGACAACGCCAATTATCTAATGCATTTTCATGAATTAATGCGATTTGTCTTGAAATGGATTCAGTCATATTCCTCTTAAATATGATATCTAGAATGTTACCCAATACTTTAGCAAATCTCATTATTGCTAGAGAAAATTGAGATACAGAACCTTCTAGTTTAATTGCGGTCGGTGATGGAATGTTTTGATTGTTATAACTTGATACCGAATTAGCTCTACTTTGACTATCAATACTTTCCTCGATAGGTAAAGCACATTCAATTTCATGATCTTTAATTAATCTTGGTACTCCTAATTGTAAAGATGCAAAGACGTCAAGGTAGTAAATTGTCCAAAATAATAATCTTCTATTACTTTGTTCAAATTTATTCATTGTTGAACCTGAACCAGTTAATACAGCACTTGGACAACGATGTAATCTTAGTTGTTGTGACATAGATACTATACTACCACGTAATTCATAAATTTGTACTATATCACCAGTATTTAAATGGTAAAATAATACCAATGATAACAATTGTAAAGATTTTATTGAAGTTGTTGAGAATGTAAAATAAGGATTTTTTGGAAGAATATAAATTAATTTATGATAATATGCTGATAATTTGAGTAAATTTGTTTCTTTACAATTTTGATTCTTAATTTTAATTAAAATACCCATTTGACAAATGATACTTAGCAAACAGGCAAAAAATTTGTAGTTAAAATTTAGAATTTTATCAAAATTAGTATTAACTGAATTTAATGTTAATTGGTTGACACCATTTTTAAAATCATTGTAATATAAGAAAAATTCATCTTTATTTAGAACAGGTATTAATTTTGACCAATGAATAAAATATAATTCAATTAATTCTTCGATTTGATCAAAATTTATAGATAAAGAATCCCTTCTGTCATTTTTTTTAGAATTATTCAAAATATCAAATTTCAAAACATTTTCGAAAAAAAAAGATAAATCATTAATATCCCATAAATTTTTATTTTCAATAAAATTTAAACTTTCAGATTCAGATTCCAAATCTTTTTCATTTTGATTATTTTTAGTCTTGATTAGTTTCTTGTTTGAATTTGGAGGTGGTAAATCACTTTTCAATGATGATAATAATGTGACAGTATAAAGACATTGTTTTGAAGTAAAACCAAAAATAGATCTAATTTTTGATAATAATTGTGGTATGAATAAAATTTCTTCAGTGGATCTTGGTATAGATAAAGATACCAAAGTAGCTAATTGAGTTGATTTTTCATGATTTTTAATTGATTTTAAAGCTTTTGCGGCAGATAAACCTGGAGCTTCATCTTGTTCAAATGATATTGAAGTTGGGTCATTTAAATTTGTTGCTACTGGTTTAACATGTAAATTTTTATTTTTATTGTCATTATTTTGATCATTCATGAATTGATTATTTGTATTGTTATTGTTAATATTTCTATTGTTACAACATACACCATCACATGAATGTGAAGATGGATTATTATTAGTATTATTTACAGTCTCTAATTTAATATCAATATCTGAAGAAGCATTATTTTGAATATTTTGATTTTTCTGTGTATCGGGTGATAAATTATTTGAAGTATGATCTGTATCGTTTAATGATTTGAATGAATATGGAGAAGAATTTGAAGAAATTGAATTATTTGAGTTATTATTTTTGTAATTCAATTGTTTATTTGATTGAGTTTGATTTAGTAAGAATAAATTTGTTTGAGATATGTTGAGATTATTATTATTATTGTTATTATGCTGATGGTTATGAATATGAATATTAGGGTTATTATTATTACTAGTGTCTTCGGTATTGTTATGATTTGAAAATTTTGTGAAAATATTAATTTGTTGTTCTTTTAAATCACAAAGAGCTAGTAATCTTCTATTTTCTGCTTCTAATTCTCTAACTCTTTCTTCTAAACTTTCAGTATAACCTCTTGGAAAAGCTTTTCTAATTAACTTATCACTAATTTTACATTCAAACCCGACAGAAGCACATTGAGAACATTGAGGTCTTTTACCATCACATCTTGTCTTTTTGGATCTACATCTATCACAAGCCTGGGCGACTCTAAAATTTGAAGCAGAAGTATTTGCAGTATCCTTTTGCGGTGTCTGTGCAGAAGGTTGTGGTGGCGCCGAAGTACTTGCGGTACTATTATTACTTGTAACCCTATACATTGGAGACGACGTACTAGCGGTATCCATAGTTGAATTACGTCGCTGTTCAATAAGTTTATTACTATTCTTTCTAGGTGAGGGTGTATCGTTACTTTCTGTAACGATTAAATTATTTTTAATCATTAACTATGACTTTATTATAATCACGTGGGAGGGAGGGAGAGAGAGATTGGTATTAATCTCGAAAAAAAAAAAAAATATCAAAGGTATTTTAGACCAATCAACGATAATACTTTTAAAAGTGGATATTTAAAGAAAATAAAAAAGAATAAGATCTTCTTCTTCTACTTCTTCTTTTTCTTCTTCTTCTTCTTCTTGTTTTAATATAAATAGAATGGATTACAAACTATTGTAATAATTTAATTAATTACGTTTTTTTTACAGAAACAAGAGAAGAGGGTGGTGGATTTGAATTGAATTGATTTGAATTAAATTTAAATTTATTACTATTATTATTCTTTATAAACAGAAACGGCGTTTTGTATATCTCTACGGTTATTTCTTTGTAAAAACGACTCCAGACCAATGACTTAAAAGCAATTAACGGTTTTTTTGGGTAAATCCCTTTTTAAAATGCAAGAGAAAACGGATGTAACGGATATTTCCGTGGCTGAAAACAATTTTTTTTTTTTATTTTGTGGGGAACGGATAGAAATACAAACTCCGAATAATATTTCCACTTCTTGTTTTCCGCGGAATTCTCAATTTTTTCTCGAAATTTTTCTGTTTCTTCAAAAAAGGAGGCAATCAAAGATATTATACTTCATTATAATATGAGCATAGAGAATTTCGAAGAGATAGATAATCGTATTAGGTATATTAATTTATCTATAGGAAAACACAGAGTAATTATGCTGCCTAGAATCATATTTAAATTAACAAAATTAAATATTATACTATGGTTACTCTATATCTTCTTATCACCAAAAATCGAATCAGGTAATATTACTTCAATCAATAAACTATTACCGCTTACAAAAGATAACAATGTTGTCACTTTAGTTATCGCTCATCCCGACGATGAAGTCATGTTTTTCGCTCCTTCCTTACTTCAATTGGATTTATTACAACATACGAATTTTTTCAATATTATTTGTTTTTCAAATGGTAATGCTGATGGTTTAGGTTTAGAAAGATCTCGTGAATTGAATAGTTCAATTTCGCTGCTATTAAGAAACTCAAACGTTGACGTATTCTTATTCGACCATAAAGATGGTATGAATGAAACGTGGGATAATGACCTAATGTTATCTCAATTAGAATCCGTACTTGATCAAGATGTAAACAATATTATCTTAACGTTTGATGAAGATGGTGTTTCAAATCATATGAATCATAAAGCATGCAATAATGTCGTAAAGACTTACTTCGAAAAATATTCAAATTGTACATTACTACTATTAAACAGTTATTCAAATAATTTTATTAAAAAATATTCTGCGTTTTATTGGGAACTCGTTAAAAATATTTTAATTTATTTGATTAAATTATTTGAATTTTATTGCTTTAATAACAAGCCAACTATTTCAAAATTTTTAACAAATTGTCAAACGTTCCATTCACAATCTTCACACGAGATTACTTTCTTAAGTACTTATCCACAATATATTCTATCACTCGCAACTATGTTAAATGCTCACAAGACTCAAATGGTTTGGTTTAGATATGCTTGGTGGATATTATCTAGATTTGTATACATTAACGATTTAAAAATCGTTTCATAGATTTTATTCTTAGTTTATTTATTTATTTATTTACATAAAAGGTGTATCAAAAATGCTATCACCAAAATTTACCGATTATCATATCTTCTTCGACCATATCATCGTACGTCTTCTCTAAATTTGCACGTCTCTTTACACCATTTTTCTTCAGTTGAATTAACCTCTCCTGAAACTCATTTAATTCCCTTTTATTCTCTTTACTCAAGCTCCACTCATTAATAAATGTTTCACTTTTAATATATTTCTTCTTATTAATCAACCTTCTAATAATAAATTTTTGATACTTGACAAGCAGAATTAATTCATTCCCACTAATATTCTCCTCATTAAATTTACCAAAAAATGTCTTGAAAATCTCCATCCCACCAATTAAATCACGATTTCTCATTAATATCTTGTATAATTCATTCACTATACCATAATCAAATGCAATTTTTTTCTCATTTCTTATCAAATACCATTGCTTCATCGTATTCCAACATTCCATAGATTTCGAATCAAATTTAAATCCCCAATGAATTAAATTTCTCCAAAAATCAACATTCAACTCAACATTAGGATTTTTTTTCAATAATAACTCTAGCATTGTAGTACATCTACCTAAATTCTTATCTTTATGACAATATGCACTAACAATAGCTTTTAAGACATCACTACTTGGCTTATCAACAGCCCATTTCTTATGTATAAATTTCTCCATTAATTCAATTCTCCCAATATAACCTAATCCATAACAAATTTCTTCATTCCAAAAATTTAAATTCTGTGTAATACTCTTCCCAATGATATGAAATAAAAATGTTTCATCAAATACTTTATATCTACCAACACCTCTTCCATTCCCTTTCCTATCCCAAAATCTTACATCAGATCCACATCTTAACCTTAAATAATTTCTCACCGTACGTATATCAATATTATCACCTAATACTAAGTTTGTTTCCATGCTAACAAGATCCATTAGTATGACATGGGCATCTTTTAATCTTCCTAATCTCATAAAAAATTCAATAAACATATTCATATCATGTATATTCATTGCTGTCAGTGAACTATTTTCTAAATCGTTTTTGTAATTCTTATAAATTTCATACACGTCATTCCCATTTTTCTTCTTATCCACTAAATATGCCTTTGTGTTACGTTTATTAAGTATTTCATTAATACGTGTAGATATATTTAACTTTGGGATATCAATTGTTGAACTTGAAGTCGTCTGCTGCTGCGAGACCAACGGTATTGGTTGATATTTGGGGACATATGCATTAACTCTATAATCTTGCAGGGCTTTCAGTGTATCAGTAGTAGTTGTGTATAATCGAAGCAATGAACGTTTCGGTATTGTGGGTGCTTTTTTAATTAGCATTTGAGCTTTCATATATGTACATGTATTTTGCAATTATACTTACACCCTTTCTGAGTCTTATATGGATCAATATATACTTATATTTGAATTTTTCACCTTGAGTGGAGAGTCCGTGATAATGAAAACGCAAGTCGTGTGTGGGTTTTTTAAAATCTATACCGATTATCAGGAGCAAAAAACTCGATACATATATTTTCTCACATCAGATAACTATTAACACTATTTAATGTCGCTCTGGATGGATTTACATTCCTTCCTTGCAAATGCGATATCACCTGGGTTAAATGTTTTCTAATTACTGGCTTTGTAATTAATACATTTTTCGTATCATCACTCTCTAAATTCCAATCTTGAGAATAATTTTTGCACAAAACACATAACAATATTCCAATTGACATATCTGTACCAGAATTGCATGCAATGAGTACAGGTTTACCACCTTTAACTAAATGACTTGATATCGTTTCATAAATCTCCGGTAATTGCTTTCTTAAATCCTTGGAAGACTTTTTGGAGCCACTTTGCAGTTTGATCAATTCAACAATTTGTTCTCTTTCATCCTCTGCATCAAGACATAATTCAACTGTTTCACTGAGTATAATTACCGACGAATATTTGGACTCAAAATCGTTATACAGCGGCTCATTAATTTTACTTCCATCTAAAATTTTCCCTACTGATAACTCAGGTGTTATAATATCGATTGTCGAAAATAAATCACCTATACTATTCTTCAATTCTAGATTATATAATTTTTTTTCAGTAACAATAGTTTCAACATATTCAATTAATTCGTCATCACTTTTATTGAAATCAGCAAGAAATTCAATGTTAGACCAAAACATTTCCGGATCAAGACCACGAGACCATAACTCATGATCATCAGCAGCCCCTTGCAAATATGAAAAACCATACCTCTTGTCAACACCGTCCTGTACTTGGTAGCTCGCAGTACAGAGAATGATTGGTATAATGTTTTCATCTTTGGGAACTTCCCAATGTGAACTACTGGATTCACCAGTAAATATATCAACGGATGATTGTAGCATCGATGACCCAGGAAAGACCCAAAATGGACGAAATAATCTACCTTTCATAGAGCTATAAAGTTCTTTTCCATCAATAATGTCTAAGGTCGTCAATTTTTTAACCAGTAGGGGAAGCTTCTTGATAATCTCATTATATTCAGATTTAGGCACCGTGCTTGGTGGTACATATAATATATCATTCAATTCAAATTCAATCCCCATTGAAGTCAGCATTATAATATTTAAAACGGCACACCATATAGGAACAGTTTTACTTAATGCATCAGGTATTTTCTTACCGCTTCTGGTACTGTCTACAATAACTATACCGCCATGTTCTCGCAATGTTGGAAAAAGATGAAAATTTAGCCTTCGAGTGCTAAAGTCCCATTGATTAGTGTGGCCATCGGTACTTTTGAAATAACACGTTTGAGAGAAGTCTTCTTGGTTACAATACCACAGACCACATCTTTCATTTGGGATTATTGGATATTGTGGAAATAATGTAATTACGTCTGACTTCAAAAACTTATAGTCATAGTAAATGCTCTGTAACCTGTTTCGAAGAGACTTATATTCTTTTTTAATATCTTTATTAATATGTGAAAGCGTGGCTAAAACATCCAGATCATTCATTTTCTGTTGATACAGAGTATCTATTCCTGATTTTTTCTCATTACTAATAATTTTTATCTATAATCGAAATTAAAATTTTTCAGCTCATCGCATGTATCTCGCTCCCATGAAATATGATGTCAAGGAAGCCGTTAAATAATAAATAACTTTTACCTACTGTGCCTAAAGCTGATATCATATTATGGGAGGTATGGTGATCATACTATACATAATGCTGTATAAGCTCTTACTATATCAAACTGTCTCTCGATTTTGAAGAAGAAGTGATTGGAACATGAGGTTCTATTACATTGTAGCTTATCCATGGAAATCAAGTCTGTAATATAATTCTAACAAAAGTGAAGGAGTAAATAGTTATATTAAGAATTCTCTTTTTTTAGCAAAACAACACAAATCCTTAGGGAACTGAAAGTTCTAATAAAGAATACGCTAGTCAAACCTTTTCACCATATTTTACATATTAAAATATTGGCAAACCAAAAAGGGGAAGAATGTAATAATTCCACAATTAGATCTTTTCACGTCGAATGGTTTAAAATAGAGACAGATTAAATAACATAGAAATCATTAGCAAATAAAATTACAACATCTTAAATTGCATATTTACATATGATATGTAGGTTAGTTTAATATAGAAACAAATTTGTCGCCAGAAACCTTACCTAACTTAATATCGTCAACTAGCTTTACTGTGCCTTCAAACCCATGATAGACCTTGATCGTAGCATGGTGTAACTCGCCATTTAAAAGTTTTGGATTGATTTGTTTAATGAATTTTATAATAACTTGTCTATATTCTTGATTAGCTTCGATGATGTGTTCACCAAACGGAATAGGAAAACCTAAAGCAAGATAAACCATTGTGATTGTAACATTAACATTTGGTCTTTTCAGTTCAGGTTTAATATCGTTGATAGTCATACTCATGAAGTTTAGTACTGTGGCCTTTGAATTATCTGGGGCACACTGATATACTTGTTGCAAGGTGTCCCTTGTTGAAACACAGTCCATCAAATGTAGAATATTATTATATTTTGTTTTAATCTGTTCAATGACATCAGAGTCATGGTAATCAAAGACTTCGTCGGCACCATATGCTTTTAATTGAGATTCATGTTTTTTGGAAGCTACAGCAACGATTTTAATATAGCCATTGAATTTTTTGGCCAATTGGATGACAGCTTGTCCTACGTTAGTGGCACCACCCCATACTAATAATGTGAAGTCATTTTGTGGTTTCATGGGCTCCCAAGTAACCTTTAAATTAAGCGAATGAAATAAAGCTCCACCAGCAGTAACCCATACAAGTGGGATGCTAGCGCCGCCTTCAAAAGTGTCAACTTTGCCCTCTGGAATTTGAGTCTTACCACTAAACTGCATATCTTTTGGTGCATGGAAAGCTAATTGAGAATCCAATGCAACATATTCGGCAAAGGCACCATTATCTGGTGTTCTAACAGAGCCACCCTGAACCATACCAAAGACATTATCACCAATATGGAAGTCATGCACGTTAACTTCAGATCCCATTTCAACGATAGCACCTGCAATATCGCAACCAAGAATAGAACTTTGAGGTCCGACACCAAGTTCAATTGTTTTCCAATCGGTTGGATTTCCAGCCACAGCCTTCACCTTAATTAACAAATATGTACTTGGATATTTTGGTAAGGGAACGTTTGTCCTAACAACGGCTTTTTTACCCTCGATGACAACGGCTTTCATACTAGAAGGTAATAACATTTCTATATTTGTTCTCTGAAATCTTTACTCTTTTGAATAACCATTTATCAATTTGGTAAATTATCAATATATATTGTACATTTCCTTTAAGTACTAGATCACCTTAATTTATTCACTCATCGAAGATCCTGGAGAGATCGATAAAATATCGTTGCTTAGGTAATGTATTCTAATTAAAAAAAAGATATCCCTTTTCGAAAGAACTTTTCATTTCCGCGGCCCGCGGGTTTCCTTTTGATTACATAAAACACTTCGATTGAGAGAATAATATCTTGATAAATGTTATCATTGACAAAAACGCATCTTTTCTTGGCAGTTCGAATAATACTGTTTTTTTGCAAATATAGTTAAACGGGGAAGGTTACAGTTACTTAGCGGAGCATTCATTAGCGCTCTATAATACGTCAAGCCGAAAATTACGGTTATCAAAAAAAGTTCCTCAGGAACTCACTTGTGCGTTAGACTTGATGAAAAAAAAATCAAGTAAAGGGTATTATAGGGTAAAACTTTGTTGAGTATAGCTCGTCATCAATTCACGACGTAGATTATTGTTTTTATGCTTGTGGTAAAGATTACATACTAATTTTATGGCGAGAAAAAAGTGAAAAAAATCATAAACAAACAAAGCTTGAAATTATAATTTTATACAACCTTCATTATTTAATGTGGCACATCATTATTATATAGTCAAAACAGAAGTCCGATTTAAGAAAGTCGATGATGAGCAATCTGTTTATTAGTTAAGTAATCTACCAGTTATTATCAATCAGCCAAAATAAATCGTCAGAATTTCTCTAGGTAGCCAAGTTGGTTTAAGGCGCAAGACTGTAATTTAAATACGAAATCTTGAGATCGGGCGTTCGACTCGCCCCCTGGAGATAATTTTTTTTCACTGCGTTTGAAATAATCATGAAATTGGCATTACCGTTAACCTTTTTTTTTAGTCTATCTGACACTTGCAAATATTGAATGATTGAAGATACTTTACTAGAGAGGTGAATACTTTACTATTAAAATTAATTTCGATCAGAAAAAGGCATCTAATTGTTTGCCAAATTATTCTGCGTAGCTAATGTCAGATCAAGGTTTTTCAGAAGGTCAATATGAAGAAGGTAATTCATCCTACAAAAAGTA
Source organism: Jamesozyma lodderae (assembly GCA_030571655.1). Lineage (NCBI taxonomy): Eukaryota > Fungi > Ascomycota > Saccharomycetes > Saccharomycetales > Saccharomycetaceae > Jamesozyma > Jamesozyma lodderae. Next base: position 229,360 of record JAJLYF010000011.1, on the reverse strand, counting down.
TGATATCCATGAGGCTATTTTATTCTGTGTTGAGTTATCATCCTCAATGTTTAATGAGGTACCTTCATTAGACTATAAGGTCCAATTACTAGAAATATTGGAGTCGTTGCAGGAATTAATGTCCCAATTAGTCATCGTAAGACCTGGGACAGCAATAGGCTGTTATTTCCATTACAGTGGTAGATCAGATGCTAATGAGGGGATTTACGAATTCTTGCCGTTAAGAGATATCAATGTCCAACATATGAAGAAGTTGAGTGATTTATTGGAAGATTTAAAATTTGGAAGAACCAATTTATTTGACTGCTTCAAATATGATGAGTCAAAACACGTATCACTGGAAACTTTATTTACGTTCATACAGGATAAATTTTTGGAAGAAGTCCCTGGTCAAAAGGCATATAATAACAAACGCATTTTCCTATTTACAGACAATGATTTACCTTCAGAATCAGAAAATAATGAAACAAAACAAAGAGTTAGAAAAATTGTAGATGATATGGATGATCAGTACGTGAATTTTGTTACCTTTTTTATAGGACAAAAAGACAAGCCATTTGACAATTCATTCTATTCCGATATACTAAAATTGGGTTCGAAGAAAGACTCCATACGATCGGGTTTTACCGGTCCAAATACGGCACCAATACCTGCATCATATATCAAATCGCGAGTTATGAGTAGGAAAGAAATAAAGAGAACACAATTCCAATGTCCATTAATATTTGATGAAAAGTCAAATTTTGTGATAGGCATTAGGGGATATGCCATTGTTAGTCACGAAAAACCTGGTACACGATATAAATTGGTCTACGAACAGGAAGATATTAGAAAAGAAGCTTATTCAAAAAGAAAATATTATAATCCAAAAACAAGTGAAGAAGTAAAACTAGAAGATATTTGTAAGATATATAGGGTTGGCGACTTGAATATTGAGTTATCCGATAAAAAAATGTTGAAGTTTAAAGAGGAAGATTTGAAGTATAAATCATTTTTGAAAATTTTAGGTTTCAGATCAAAAGATAAGTGTGTAAAATACTTCAACAATATTGAAAAGGCAACATTTGTTGTTCCTGACGAAACTGGATTTGAGGGCTCCATCAACACGTTAAGTTCTCTTTACAGAAACCTCAAAGCGAAAGATAAATGTGTTATGGTTTGGGGTAAATTAAAAATTAACTCAAATCCTTCTCTTTTCATTTTAGTGCCCTCAGAAGATTTTGATACTAATCAAGGATTTTATCTTTACAGAATTCCTTTCCTGGATGAAATACGAAAAGTGCCAACGTTGCTTTCTTATGTCGATGAAGAAGAGACACAAGTGTACAAGGATTTGACCAACGTAACTGAAAGTATACTTGGATATTTCAATTTAAAAAATGGATATACTCCCTCTGAATTTAAGAACCCTGGTCTACAAAGACATTATAAACTATTGCATGATTATCTTCTACAAATTGAAGATACTCAATATGAAGATTCAGAAGAAGGTAAACTGGCAAAAAAATTAGATATGGACGATACTTTACGGAAGGTTTCGACCCTTCGCGATAAAATTATATTATCCTCAAAGTCAGAAGACCCTGCGCTACAAAAGTTGAGTAAATACATTGCGACTTGGAACCACATTTATTCAACAATTGAAGAGGATAGTGTGACTTTTTCTGATAAACCTAAAAAGAACATCAAAAAACCAAAATTCGAATTAAACTTGTGAGTTGCTTGTTTTCATTTCGCTAAATACAATAAATGTTATATATGCTTATTGTTCTATATTAAGTTCAATGTTACATAACATTGATAGGTGATCACTTGGATATTCTCCAACATGAGGTTGCCCGTGGCCATATTTCTCCATCTCTTGTTTTGGAGGCATCCTTAATAAGCCCCTAATTTTTAACGAATTCTCATTTTCAAAAGGCCCTAGCGAATCGACGTCAACCTTATCTGAAAAGTCCCATGGTTTTATAAAGAATAAATAATCCAATAGTCCATTCCAGGTATGAGCCCAATTTGAAATTTCTGGTTCGCCTCTATTATTATCGAGGCCCGAATTTTCAGGATGGACTTTATTATAACCGACGGCATACAAAGAAATGGCCCTCATATCTAAAGAATTATGTAAGTTCTCCATGTTGTTAACCAATGCTTTTTGTTCATCATTTGGGATAAAGGAATCGGGAACTGGGGTTTGAGGTTGGTCTTTACCAAACTTCTCAATGTTACCCCCTTCTTCGTCATCCGCATCTTCACCGCCTTCTCGCTTTTTAGAGAATTTATATGAGGTACTGCATTCGATTACAGTTTTGGCACGATCAGTGTATTTAACAGGTTTTGATGTCATTGATAAATATGGTGTATCAAATGGCTGAGAGTTGAAATCGCCGCAAAAAAATGGGAACCAATGGGTTGTACAGCCATCATTATGATTTTGTAAAACATTAACTCTATGCAAAAACTCTTTCATTTTCTTCAACACTACATAACACTGTCTTGTCCTCTCATATGTTCCAAAGGGATGCCAAAATAAATGTGTGGTACCAACTAAGATACCGGATTTATTAGAATTTGGAAACTTTTTCAACACTTGGTCTGTAAATTTCAATGCTAGAATCAGTCCTGCATTATTTGTAGTAGTTCTTGGCGAAATATCGTTTGACTCTTCTTTATCATAATCTATCAACATCTTATCAGTCATAGTAAAAAGATGCCTTTTCCACATAATTGAAATACCATGATTCTTAGTTGGCTTTCTGTGGAATTGGCAATCGTATCCTAGCTTCTCAAATTCTTCTTTCCAAAAACTTTGAAATTGAATATGATCGACTTCTTGAAGACAAATTACGTCGGCATCGTAATGAATAAATTCATTCAATAAAACCCTTGATCTTCTAAACCACTTTAATGCATCACCACTATCTGGAAATAGTTTTCTTCTTATTAAAGCTTGAGCTAAGCAATTATATGTCATAAGAGTGAATGGAAATCCTGTAACAGGTTCATTCTCATGCAGTAAAAGCATTGGTCGCTTGATAAAATGTAGCTCTGGAGGACAATCTGGATCAATACCTTGAGCAAGCAATGCTTCCCTTTTAGCTTTCTTTTGTGCTTCTCTTTCTGCACGTACCTTAGCGATGTGTTCAGGTGTAATATCCATCTTACTTTTCTTTTTACCCTTTTTGCCCTTTTTCGATTCTTTAGGTTTGGCTGATTCGACTAGTTCAGGTGCTTTCTTTGTTTCATTGTCGACAACTGTTTTAATTTCAAAATTGGATGTTTCAATAATAGTAACATCAGTTTCTAAAGTCATTGTGCTTACCTGCTTTTATGATGCCTGTGGTGCTTCTTTTGTCAAGTATGGATTAGTTCTTTTCTGCTCCATCTAACAATTTTTTTTCAATTGCTTAAATTTACTTCGAAGTTTCTTTTTTAGGCTTACCGAAACTCTCGATGACTACCGAGGAAATGCTGAAAACTAATAGTGAAAATTATAATGATTAGCCTTTAATAGAAAGTGAATACTGGAATCGATGTGTACCATGTTATTGTTTATTTACAGGTAGTTTCTGACTTGATACACAGCTATGACTAAATTATATACATATACTCTATAACCTATGCGAATTCTAGATTTAATATGCCATCGAGGCCTACAATATTTGTGATTTTGCATCTACGTGCTATATCCCCAATTAACGGATATGCTTCCTCACGCCTTAGTTTCAAAACACCACTAGCAAACATAAAATCAGGGAAAGTACAAAAGACTTTGCCCTCATATGGCACGGAAGTAACCATGACGTCAAACGTACGTGTTGGATCCTTTTTGACAAGGTCTTTCAAATAATTTAGAGTCCAATAAGTATTGCAGGATCTACTATGAGTTTTAATAATATCAGCTCTTGATTGGATATGCCAAATCATATTATCGATTTCTTTCTCAGTGAAGCATAACGATTGGCCGCTAATATGTCTATGTAACTGTAAATGATTAACCAAATCAGGAAACCTTCTTAAAGGAGAGGTAACGGTAAGATACTGTTCAGTACCAATCATCTCATGTCTACGTGGTGCACCTGAATAAAAGCTGGAATTTAATAATGCAGCAAATCGTGTAGTGTCGGTTTTGGTAGGATTATGACCACTTTTTACCTTCTTTTGAAGGTTCTTGAACTCATTAGCCGCTTTGACGCTTACCTCTAATTGATTATAGCATCTGAAAACACCAGGGATGTTTTGTTCATCAAAGTACTTCCCACAAAGTGTATTGGCCAATATCATTAATTCAGATACTAGGATAGTAGAAGAAGTTTCTTTATTGTCATAAAATGAAATCTCTGGTGATACTGACTCAGAGTTTTTAGTAGATGAAAGTTTTACAAGACCAACATTGAATCCATCGCCGAATATAACTGCATTTTTTTCTTGGATCCTAGATGCCCTTAATAAGGAGGAGATTTGATACAGTGTCTCCAGATCTTTTCTTACCAGAGGATCAACAAAACTATCTTTTCCGTTCAACACCTTGTCAACATCATCGTAAGTCGCACTTGGAAAATTAGAAACAAGTCCCAACCTCACTTTGAAAGATTCATGTAATAATCTGATGGGTTCATTTTTATTACTTGGTAATTCAACATCAACAGAAAATGATATAGTTTTTGTCTTTTTACCACTTTTACCTAAATCAGCGGCGCGACAGTATGTTGAAGGTAACATTGGCTCCACAATATCTGGAAGATACGTGGTAAACGATTTTTGATAAGCAGAACTTAATATCTCATCTCTAATTCCTATTTCGCTTATTTTACCTTTCTTAGATAATGATTCTGATGCTTCTGGAAAAAATGACGCAGGATCAGCTATATGAACATGAATGGTATAGCAATTACCATTTTTCTTCTCTACGGATATACCGTCATCAATTTCATGCGCATCTGAAGAGTCAATGCAGTAAACTCTCATATCACCAAAATCAATTCTTGATTTTGACAAGCTATAATCTTTTGGCGGAGGTGTTATTTCATATAACTGATCGTTGATGCTTGCCAATTTTGACGAGGTCGGTAAGGCTAAGTCATGATTGAAGGCCAACGGGTTTACATTCTCAAACTCTTTTGGATTAATGAGGTTCAACAGATCGTAACATAATTGTCTAGTTATATCTTCATTCTTATAAATTTCAATATTTCTGAAAATAGTGGATACTAATGAAACAATTTGGTCATTATTATGAAAATTATCGGCGGCATAATCTTTCAGCAGATTAATATAATGCCTAAATTTTGAGTTAACTGCTTCGAATTTTCCTAAATTGACTAATTTGGTAAAAGCTTTGATTTCTTGATAGTTTTCGTTTTCCATTTTATTGATAATTTGGGAATAATAAAGATGTTGAGTCTTCAGTGGTAAAACAGTTACTGAAATTGGTGAGACAAATGCACTATTCATTTGTATCATACCCCATAGGTTAAACCCTTGTTGTTCTTCAAGTGCCCAATACGTAGCCAGAAATGTAGATGCATCAATGTCCGCCAATTTTTCAGTTGATTTTCTGCTTGCAACTAAATTAGTCATATAGGAGACAGGCTCATTACCACAGACCACCTCTGTCAAATCAAGTTTGGAAACTAACTGAACCAATTCAAAGAATGAGATTTGCCATGGACCGTAGGGATTTTGCAAATAGCGGTGTAAAATTTTTATCTTTTTAACCACTACTGGCAACTGTTCCCATGCAGATTGTGTTAGCTGTGTAGGTAATGGGGACGTTATCCATTGGCGCACTAGAACAGGTAAAATGAACGTCTCATTGGGTGAATTCTTAGCAGTACCAATAGGGCTAAAGCCATGACCTATCTCTTTCTGTATTAAATTATGAAAATCTTTTGATATTGTATGTGGTATTCGTAGCAATACAGATGATTTTGACGAAAATATTAAATTTCCTTTTATTGATACAAAAGTATAACGAGGCTCTATGGTACTTTCAGGTAATCCAATACACATTGAAAGTTCGGCTGGATTATTTCTTAAAAGAACTATATCACCAATTTTAAGCGACTTCTCCATTAATTGAAGTGGATTGAATGTGTAAGGTTTCTCTTTGTTGCCATTAATTTTCAATAAAGAATCGTCTCTTGAATTTATCAGAAAATTATCAAATGTAAATGGTTTAACTGCCTTAGTCTCCCTTGATGGTGTCCAACCGCTGTTGAACCAATACTTTGATGGACCTAAGTATCTTGCTGAGTAACGTTTGAAGAATTCTTTCTTAATATTTCGTAATTCCTTAATTTCAACATCAGGTTCTAAACCATTTGTACGTTCTAAAAACAGTTTATTTATATGTTCTATTTCATCATTGCCGAGGATTCGCTGAGGCTCACGTTGAGATTTATCTTGGGATTTAAATTCCTTAGTATTGTAACGTGTATTACCATCTTCCAGCACAGGCCTTTTTCTTGATTTGACTACTCTTAGACATACAGTACTGGAATGGAAGCTCCTAGTTAGACGTATGGGACCGAGCAAAAGTGACATCAGTTTAATAACTCGTTCTGGATAATAGTTTGTTTTGTTGTGTTCTTGACATATATATATGCATTACGTTTTTTTTTTTCATCTTACAGTATTTTAGATGATGAAATTTACTATCAACTCACTTCAAGAAAAGAGAAAAGGATATGAAAGAGTAAATGTACCCAATGTTGAGTAAAGGTTTACAGTTGTCGAAGAACTATACCACAGTCAACAATATACGTAATGTATACACATGCATAACGGGTATAGGAAATCCTGAACCTGAGTACGCCGGTTCTCGACACAATGTAGGTATAATGGTTCTCGACATGTTGAAGGATCAATTAATGAAAGGTGACAAAAGTAAACCGTACCAGCGCTGCCGCAGTTCTTCCTTTGTCAGCTACGTCAACATTACACCCGAATTGATATTATTACGTTGCGATAAGAACTATATAAATTTAAGTGGTAGTTCAGTCGTTCCAGTTTGGAATAAGTTACCCAAAGTGGGCACTAGACACATTGTGATCCATGATGATCTGAATCTGGAGGTTGGAAAGGTACAATTAAGAGAACCTGGAAGAAGTATTCGAGGGCATAATGGATTAAGAGATATTTGTAAGCGATATGGCGATAATTTCTACAGATTATCTATTGGAATTGACCGACCAGAGAGTCGGGATCCCGAAATTGTTGCTAAATATGTTTTAAGTAAATTTACCACTCAGGAGATGCAAATATTGAGAGATGAGACAATGAGTAAAGTTTGCTTGAAATTAAAGGACTTCTTAGGTCGAGACTATAACTTGTAATGTATATCTGATTGCACATATGATCTTGTAAATAGAATAATGATAAATTCTGCATATGATTTCCAAGGATATATAAGGATATATAAGCTATACCGCTTTTTCTTTCTAGCATTTTACGATACCCCTTATATATGATTAATTTTTATAATCGAAATAGTAATATCAGCTGTTTAACCACTAATGTCTCATCTAGCAATTCTTGGTAACTCATTCTGACCCACTTTCATTGTAATAGGCCTTCATTTGATATACATCCAACTTTCTGTTCCGAACATCTAAATCGGGTTTATCGCGAGCGAAATAAACGACATGTCGCTGCTGTTTGCAATTTAAACGACAGTCGATCACTCGATTTCTGTAACACTTATATAATAAGGGGAAACTGTTATTAACTTATACCGTTCACTTCCAACTCCTAAAACTAAATTGGCTAAACAAACAACAATGGGCAAACTAGCACAATTTTTATTGCATCCAATAGAGCTTAAATCTGCTCTTATCTTGAAATATTTGAGAAATCCACTTTTTTCAATCAATGATACAACAGAGACCCCCTCGTTGAAGAGATGTTATGAATTGTTGAACCTCACCTCAAGGTCCTTTGCTGCGGTTATCATGGAACTTCATCCTGAGTTGCGTAATGCAGTCATGATTTTCTATTTGGTACTTAGAGCATTAGATACCATTGAAGATGACATGACCATCGACCATGACTTGAAGATCCATTTATTACGTGAATTTGATGAAAAACTGGATTATTCAGATTGGTCATTCGATGGTAATGATCTCAAGGAGAAAGATAGAGCAGTACTTGTTGAATTCCCATGTATTCTTAAAGAATTTTCTTTACTGAAAAAGGATTACAGAGATGTTATCAAGTCTATTACCCATAAAATGGGTAACGGTATGGCAGATTACATCCAGGATGAAAATTTCAATTTGAATGGGGTACAAACTATTAAGGATTATGACATGTATTGCCATTACGTTGCTGGTTTAGTTGGTGATGGATTAACACAATTATTAGTTCTTGCTAAATTTGCCTCTCCTAGCTTAATTGAACAACCTAATTTATATGAAAGTATGGGTTTATTTTTACAAAAGACTAATATCATCAGAGACTATGCAGAAGATCAAGTTGATGGTAGATCATTCTGGCCAAAAGAAATCTGGTCACTCTATGCATCTAACTTATCTGATTTCAGAAACTCAGCAAATGAGAAAAGTGGTGTTGAATGTATCAATCATTTAGTTTTGAATGCGTTGGAACATGTTGAGGATGTTTTAACCTACCTAAGCAGTATCAATGAACAGTCTAGTTTCCAATTCTGTGCCATCCCACAAGTAATGGCCATTGCTACTTTGGCCTTGGTTTTTAATAATCCAAATGTTCTACGTACAAATGTTAAGATTAGAAAAGGAACTACCTGCTATTTAATCCTTAAGTCAAGGACGCTAAGAGGTTGCGTTGATATTTTCGAATACTATTTACGTGATATTAGACAAAGACTTACCGTCGATGATCCAAATTATTTGAAATTAAACATTCAAATTGCTAAGATTGATCAATTGATTGAAGGTATGTATCAAGATAACTTACCTGCAGGAGTTAAACCAAATAAGACTGAAATCTATATGAAGGTCCAAGAAAGATCTCAATGGGATGAAAAGGTGTTACCTGTACAAAATGATGAAGAATACAGATTCAATTTGGTATTAACTGTTGTATTGACGGTCTCCCTAAGTTGTATAATTTTCTGGACAAACACAGCTTGATGTCGTGAATTTCTCAAATAATGATACAATATATAAACATCTCTGTACTACTTTATGAAATGCATTATTACTGATGCTTCTACTACTATTAGAGTATCAAGCAAATCGTTGTTACCCGCTTTCTACCAAAGGAGGAAATATCACAACAAATAATTTCCTGATTTGGGAATGAAACCCGAAGTCACACAAACCACAAATAAAAAATTAAAAACAACACCAAGATCATTTTTATTTATATAACAAAAATGTAGTAATTTAGCAATTGAGATATTAAGCAAGCCAAGTGAATTGAAGAGCAATTAGGAAATAATGAGAGAAGTCATCAGTATTAACGGTATGCAATATTTTGTCTATATAACCTTTTCTTTCTCGAGTAAAGTGCTACTTTACGTTTTGGAAATATGATTACGTGACGCGTTAATATACAATATATCCAAAATTCTATTACCACTCAAAAGTATCCTTTTTACTAACTATTTAATCATATATTTTATACAGTTGGACAAGCTGGTTGTCAAATTGGGAATGCTTGCTGGGAATTATATACACTGGAACATGGTATTGGACCAGACGGTTACTTACAAGAAGGTTTAACAAAACCAAAAGGTGGTGAAGAAGGGTTTTCCACTTTTTTCTATGAAACTGGGTCAGGTAAATATGTACCAAGAGCTGTCTATGTCGATTTGGAACCTAATGTCATTGATGAAGTACGTACAGGTGCTTACAAAGATTTATTTCATCCTGAACAATTAATTAGTGGTAAAGAAGATGCAGCAAATAATTATGCCCGTGGTCATTACACTGTTGGTAGGGAATTGTTAGATGACATCTTAGATAGAATTAGAAGATTATCCGATCAATGTGATGGGCTACAAGGTTTTCTTTTCACCCATTCCCTGGGTGGTGGTACAGGTTCTGGTTTAGGTTCCTTACTTTTAGAGCAATTATCAATTGACTATGGTAAGAAGTCGAAACTAGAATTTGCTGTTTATCCAGCTCCACAGGTCTCTACTTCAGTTGTCGAACCATATAATACAGTCTTAACAACACATACAACTTTAGAACATGCTGATTGTACATTTATGGTTGATAATGAAGCCATTTATGATATGTGTAAAAGGAATTTAAACATTGCAAGACCAAGCTTTTCAAATTTAAATAATTTAATCGCACAAGTTGTCTCATCTGTCACTGCATCATTAAGATTTGATGGTTCATTAAATGTGGATTTAAATGAATTCCAAACAAATTTAGTACCATATCCAAGAATTCATTTCCCATTAGTATCATATGCTCCTATCTTATCATCAAATAAAGCTCACCACGAAGCTAACTCCGTTCAAGAAATAACTAATGCTTGTTTTGAACCAGGTAATCAAATGGTTAAATGTGATCCAACAACAGGTAAATATATGGCTACATGTTTGTTATATAGAGGTGACGTAGTCACAAGAGATGTACAAGCCGCCGTAACTCGTGTGAAAAATATGAAAACTGTTCAAATGGTTGATTGGTGTCCAACAGGGTTTAAGATTGGTATCTGTTATGAACCACCAACGTCCACACCAAATTCACAATTGGCAACTGTTCAAAGAGCCGTTTGTATGTTATCGAATACAACTGCAATTGCAGATGCATGGAAGAGAATTGACTCTAAATTCGATTTAATGTACGCTAAACGTGCTTTTGTTCATTGGTACGTTGGTGAAGGTATGGAAGAAGGTGAATTTACAGAAGCCAGAGAAGATTTGGCTGCTTTAGAAAGGGATTACATTGAAGTTGGTTCTGATTCATACGCTGATGAAGAATTTTAATTTCATCATGATTTCCAAAAATATAAAATATTAAAAACCCAAAAAAAAAACAGAAAGCGAAACATATTATTCTATTTCTCCTTGATCTTAATGGACCATTAAGATTTCTTATGTACACAATAATATATACCCATTTTAATTTATTTTCTAAAGTTATTGATTAATTTATTCATTTAGTCTGCTATACTGAATAAAATGATTTGGAATCAGTTTTTGACGAGAAATTACCATATCTAGGCTTCTTAGCTAATCTTTTCTTATTGGGAAGATTATTATCAAGCTTACTAACTTCCTTCCAAAGATTTGCTGTTTTTATGGTATATAAATACCCGTTCTCTTCTTCTTCCGTCCATTGAGAATTTTCTGCGAATGATAAGTTAATAATGACTTGTTTCGGCTTACCCTCTAAAAGCTTTCTTTTAGATAAATTACTGTTGCTACCAAAATCATTATTGAATTCGATTATGTTTGCAAGCCTAGGAATTTCCTTGATATGATTAGGGGATAACCCCACGATAATAAATTTTAGCGATGGTATTAATTTTAAAGTGTTAAGCAATAATTTAGGGCTATTCAGACCCGTTATTTGCAAAAAGAATAGATTTTCCCAGGGTTGGGGGTTCATCTTCAAATAAATATGCCATTTACTAACCATATCATTAGTGAATGTCTCATCTTTAATGGTTATTTTTAGGCTATTGAGATTGTTTAATTGGGTAAGTTTTTCTAGGCCAATAAATGCGTAAGAAATTTTTAGGTTTAAAGAGTAGTTAAACCTTTTCTGTTCTCTAAGATCATTCAAGAGTTGAATTTTAGGTATAATAGTGTCACTTTTATCGTTAAATGTAAAAAAATCTAGCTCTTGCTCCAAGAAATGATGATTCATGCACACGCTAGCACTTTGGAATAGCCAATACAATGCAAATGAATTAATACCTTTATAATTAACGTGAATCCATATAGATTTCAACAGGTCAATATTTGGGATGGTTTCGATGATATTGAATAACTCTCTGTAATTCTGTTGTTTTTTTAATTTTGTAATTGCATCAATATAATCCACTAAAGTACGCACACACGTCTCGTATAATTGACCAGAGTAATTTGGTTTTGATAAAGGTTTTGTATTAATTGATTGTCTTTGATTTACCCAGATGTTACTGTACTCATAAAACGGTAAAGTTATATTCAATTCATCTCTACTTTTGGTTATACTTTCTGCCTTACTCATTTATTTCAAAACGTGCCACTCATCGGTCTTCCAGATTAAATTCCCCACTTACAGAATATCCTGGTTAACCTGCAAGAAATATGATCTACGAAGTTTCCTTCTAATGCATCCTCGAACTTTACTAATTTCTTAATTGATTATATAACTGTTTCGCCGGGGAGGTGATTAAAAATTGTCCCGGACAATCTTTGCAGGGAAGGAAATTTGAAATTTAACAACTAAAAATTCAAAATTTAAGTTACGAAACGATTCACTTTAGCAGTTGTTTGTCACATCTAACAGAGAAAGATTTGCTTTTACAGGGATTTATCGTATTTATTGAATTCGCTTATATATAAATTCAATTATATTCACAAATCTATTTTCTATTCCTTTTTAAACATATAAATTTTCTCCTTTATATAAAAAACACAAAAAGGGTTTAGAATTTTATTTGAAATTCAGGAAAGCTAAGAAGTTCTATCATGAGTGTAACTGATGTATCAAAACTAGGTCGTACTGATTATGTTTTCAGAAATTGGGCAGGAATTTACTCTGCCAAGCCCCAGTTGTATTTTCAACCCACTTCTATAGAAGAAGTTGTAGATATAGTCAATAATGCAAGAGCATTAGGCAAGACAATTGTCACCGTTGGCTCAGGACACTCACCGAGTAATATGTGTGTTACGACAGAATGGTTATTAAACTTAGATAAACTAAGTACTGTTCATGAATTTGTTGCTAAACCAGATTTGCATTACGCAGATGTTACTGTTGATGCAGGTATTAGAGTGTACCAGTTAAATGAATATTTATCTCAACGTGATTATGTGGTCCAAAATTTAGGTTCCATTTCTGAACAAAGTATCGCAGGAATTATTTCCACTGGTACACATGGTTCCTCACCATATCATGGTTTGGTATCTTCTCAAATAGTTAATTTAACTATTGTCAATGGGAAAGGGGAAATTCTCTTTTTAGATTCAGACCATCATCCTGAAATTTTTAGAGCCGCTTTATTATCATTAGGTAAAGTCGGTATTATTGTTAAGGCAACCATTCGTGTCGTACCATCTTTTAACATTAAAGCTACAGAAGAAGTTATAACATTTGATGAACTTTTAGAAAAATGGGACAACCTATGGACATCTTCTGAATTTATTAGAGTTTGGTGGTATCCATACACTAGAAAATGTATTCTATGGAGAGGTATTAAGACTCAAGAAGAAATCACACCTGTTAAAAAGAGCTGGTGGGGTACTACCTTAGGGAGATTCTTTTATGAAGCATTGCTTTGGATATCATGTAAGATATACCCATCCTTTACTCCATATGTGGAAACATTTGTCTTCAATAGACAATATAGTGGTTTAGCTCGTGATAAAACCGTTTCAGTTACTAATTCAATTAACGGGTTTAATATGGATTGCTTATTCTCACAATTTGTTGACGAATGGGCTTGTCCAATGACAAATGGCCCCGAAGTTTTACGTTCTTTAGATCATTCAATCTCTCAAGCCAGTCAAAATAAAGAATTTTTCGTTCACGTACCAATTGAGGTTCGTTGTTCCAATACTACGTTACCATCTCAACCACAGGATACTAAGGATAGAACAAGTACAAGTCCTGGTCCTGTTCTTGGTAATATTTTACGTCCATACTTAGATAACACCCCACCTTACTGCAGCTACACCCCATTGGGTAATGTGACTAACAGTCAATTGACTCTATATATCAATGCAACAATCTATAGACCATTTGGTTACAATACAACTATCCGTAAGTGGTTTACTTTGTTTGAAGATACAATGTCTGTAGCTGGTGGTAAACCCCATTGGGCTAAGAATTTCTTAGGTTCACCAAAAATAGCTCTTGGTGAAGCTAAACAAGAAAAGGACTATGAAGACTTCGAGTGTACTGGTATGGGTAAAAAGATTAAAGAGTGGTACGGTGAAGATTTAACAACTTTCAAGAAAATCAGAAGAGAACAGGATCCCGAAAACGTATTTTTAATGAATAAGGAATGGGCAGTCCGTAACGGTATTGCTGATGCCACGATTTCATAAGATTTTATCTCCTATAATTATGTACATACAAATTTTTTTACTATTCCTTTAATACAAGACAATGTAATATATTATTATATCAGATCTATGTCTAGGGGGGTGCCTATTGTCCGCGGAGATCGAGATTAATTCCGAATTCGGTTATTAAGTAGCTCGAGGAGGAATTTAAGTGAATGTTGAAGTTACAGTTTTTAAAAGACCGAAGAAGTGAGAAGTTTGTTAAGCCCGTGGAAACGGGCAAGGAGCCTTTCAGAAGAGGGAACCAAAAGATGATTGACCTTTATTCGTTCCTTTCTTTTTTTTTCTTTTTCATCTTTGGGAGCCAAGGGATTCGAATAGTTTCTATAAGTTTGAGCCGTTAACATTGTTTGTGATGAGTAATGATATTTTCTGTCAGGTTTTGTTGTTTGTTTATAAGTAGAGATGGTTTTGTATATATCTTGCAATGATCACATTTCTTATTTAGTATAGATAATAGGGCCTAATATACACATAAAAACGACGCTTTTCATATCGAATATGCTTCAAAAAATCAAAAATTATAATGATCATAACAAATATTCAACACCAATCAGATTGACAATTTTTATAATTATTCCATTGGCTTGCATTTGTTTCCAGAAACTCAAGTTAATTTTACTAATTTTGCCCATTTCCCTAGGTGTATTTTATTTAACAAATGCATATATTTTACAAAATACAAAATTACAATCTGCCAAAGCGACAGAGTCTATAAACCCATCGACATGGACTGCGTTGATGTTTGTAAGTAAGACACCAGTCTCTAAAAATTCAGCAATTTATAGATTTAAACTTAAGGATCCCGATGAATTCTTAAACATGCCATTGGGTTATCATCTTGCTGTAAGAGTTAAAATTGATGATAAATTTAGGGTTAGATATTATACACCTATATATCCTAAAAAATCAAAAGGTTATTTTGATTTAATGGTAAAGACATATAAACACGGTAATGTTTCAAAATATTTTACAACTTTAGAGTACGGTGATACATTAGATTTCAAAGGACCATTAGGCCAATTAAATTATCCAACGTATGAGGAACATCATCACCATCACCATCATCATCAGGTCGAGGGGCAAAATTCTTCTTCGTCAGAGGAAGAAGAAGATGGAACACCAATATTAACACAATTGGGTATAATTGCTGGGGGTACAGGTATAACACCAGTTTTACAAGTTTTGCATGAAGTTGTGGTTAATCCAGAACATTTACATAAAATTTCATTGATTTATGCCAATGAAACTTTGGATGATATATTATTAAAGAAGGAATTGGATGATATGGCTAAGAGATATCCTCATTTTGAAATTCATTACGTTTTAAATCATCCACCAAAAAATTGGAATAATGGTGATACTGGTTATATAACAAAAGATATGATGCAAAATTATTTGCCTGGTTTTAACAGACATCATAGATTATTAATTTGTGGACCATTAGAGATGAATGAAATGGTTTTAAAATTTGCCAAACAGTTAGGATGGAATAATGAAATTCAGAAAAGTAAAGGTGACGATAATGTTTTTGTCTTCTAAAAAAGATTATATAGTAAAAAAATGTAAATAATAAATGCTAAAAAAAATTAAAAAAAAAAAAAAAAAAAAAAAAGTTTATATTCGCTAATTTTAATTCAATTCGCTCAATGATAATGCCATGGCTAATTGTAATTCTTCATCTTCTGTTAATTGACTTGAGGTAGGTGCATGATCATTATTGCTATCTTGTTGTGAAGCTGCAATTGCTCTTCTAAGCTCCTCATCATCATCATCATCATCCTCGTCATCGTCGTTACTATTTTGTGATTCTAATAATGCAATTCTTAATTGTACATCATCATTATTTTGATCTTCTATAATTGATAGTGAGGAGGATGGATTCATAACATCCACGACATCACCACCATATAATCGTAGTAATCTTTCATTATCACGTTGTTGTCTTTCGAGATGTGTTTCTTCTTCATCGTAAATTTCTAATTGAGAGGATAATGTTTCATTCCATTTATTACTTTTATTCTTGGACGAAGAAGAAGAAGAGCTATGTGCTTTTGAATTTTTTTTCTTTGATATAAATTCTAAAAATTGTAGAGTGTTCCCACTACCAATAATCATTTTATTTTCTGATAATTCTAAAAATTGTGGTGATTTATCCGTTTTATGAACAGTTTTGATAAGTTGACCGGAAGTTGGATCTATGATTTGAATACTTCCTTGTAAAGCAACTACAAGGATTAAATTTGTTATTATTAAAGTTGAAATATTTTCATCTAATGAAATAATTTGTTGTGGTTTTTTCAAATTATTACGTACATTAATGATGATAATATTATTATTTGATGTTGTAATTGCGATATAACAACCATCATTGCCTGCCAAATCAAAATTCTGATCTCTTAGGGAGGTTACTTTATCTATAAAGATATTTGTTATTGTGATACGATTTAAAGTGTTGTTTAGGTATGATTGAATAATTGGGATATCAGTATTTAAATTTAAATGATTTAATTTACCAAAATTTTTGGTTGGATCTACCGAGATTGTAGTTAAATTCGTCAAATTTGCCATGATTAATAATTTTGAACCGTAATCAATTTCTATAAAAGTTGGGTCAACGATAGGAGAATCAATTTGATGGATATTATAAGTATGATTATCAATAACGAAAATATTTTTGGAGTCTAGGGCGAACGTCCAGTCATTGAAAAGAAATAATTTATAAATTGGATCCTGAGATATTTGCATACGATGAATACATTTACCATTATCCCACCAAATCAATTCACCATCTTCCGATCCACTAACTGCTTTAGTTGAATTAGTTGAATTAGACATTTTGATTGCCGTCACACATGAGTTATGATTTGTGTTAAATTGTAAGATAGGGGATAAATAGGATTTATTATTTAAAATTTTAGCGAAGACCCTACCATCGAATCTCCCAAATACTGCAGCATTAATATTGAAATTCATCGTTGAACAACCATGTGGAGTGGTACATGGGATATAAGTTAATTTACGATGAGATTTTTTATGTTGAGACAGTTGTAGTAAGGAAATTGTTCCATCATTATAGCAAGCACATCTTGGATAGTCGAAAGAGATTGATTCAATGGGTGATGACTGGGAAGAAGAAATTATATATTTAGTGATGATGACTCTATTATGTTTCCAAAATTGCAGAGCATTTCTTCTTTGGATGTATTCGGTATGGTAATTACTTGTTAGGGAGAAAGAAGGGAAACGGGTAGTGTTAAACCTTGAAATGAATAAATTTTTCCATAATTCTTGATCGCTAATGATTGAATTAAATTTTTGAGAAATTGATTGTAAGTTTGTTAAATCCGATTCATCGAGGTAACTGAAGATATTAATAAGTAATTCTTGAGGTAAGGATTCCAGAAGCAACATTAGTGTCGTTATTACCGGGGAGATGGGCTTAGCTGATTAAAAAAAAAAAAAATCATGTATACTTCAAAATGTTTATGAAATCAATGTTGAATAAAAAAACAAAAAAAAAACTAAACAACAGCAGGTAAATTTCCCACCGGGTAAACGACCGCTTGTATCGGGAAAATTAGTTTAAACGAAACGAAACGAAACAAAAGAGAATCGTACAACCTGAAAAAAAAAAATAAATAAAAAGTAAGAAGAGTACGAATTTTTTGTATATATATATAAAGGGGAGAGTTAGAAAGTTATCTGTTGCAATTGAGAATTGGTGGAACAAGTTACAGAACCTCAAATTAATCTCAGGAAAGAAAAATGACCGATTTAAAGAAACAAAAGACTACAATTCAACCACCAAGACCAAGTAATATTGGTATCAAAGGTATTGAAATCTATATACCAAGTGAATGTGTGAATCAAAACGATTTAGAGAAATTTGATGGAGTTTCTAGTGGTAAATATACAATTGGGTTAGGACAAACGAATATGTCATTTGTGAATGATCGTGAGGATATTTATTCAATGTCTTTAACAGCTTGTTCTAAATTAATTCAAAATTATAAAATTGATACAGCCAATATTGGTAGATTGGAAGTTGGTACCGAGACATTATTAGATAAATCCAAATCTGTCAAATCTGTATTAATGCAACTATTCGGAGACAACACCGATATCGAAGGTATTGACACATTAAACGCGTGTTATGGTGGTACCAATGCTTTATTCAACTCATTAAATTGGATCGAATCAAGTAATTGGGATGGTAGAGACGCTATAGTAGTATGTGGTGATATTGCGATTTACGATAAGGGAGCCGCTAGACCAACAGGTGGTGCAGGTACCGTTGCATTATGGATTGGACCAGATGCACCAATTGTATTTGACTCTGTCAGAGGATCATACATGGAACATGCTTACGATTTCTATAAACCTGATTTCACAAGTGAATATCCATACGTCGATGGACATTTTTCCTTAACATGTTACGTTAAAGCCCTTGATCACGTTTACAAATCCTACTCACGTAAAGCAATAACCCGCGGACTTGCTCCCAACGCAATCAATAACGAAACCGTCAATGTTCTCTCTTACTTCGATTTCAACGTCTTCCATGTTCCAACATGTAAACTAGTCACCAAATCCTACGGCCGTTTACTGTACAACGATTTCAAAGCCGATCCATCGTTGTTTCCCGAGGTCGATCCAAAACTGGCACAACTCGACTACGATGTTTCTCTGACCGACAAATCACTAGAAAAATTGTTTGTCCAACAAGCGAAACCTCACCACGCAAAACGCGTAGAACCTTCATTAAGAGTCCCAACAAACACCGGAAATATGTATACGGGTTCTGTCTACGCCGCTCTCGGTTCTCTGTTATTCTACGTTGGTTCGGATTCATTACAAAGCAAGAGAATTGGTTTGTTCTCTTATGGTTCTGGTCTTGCTGCTTCGTTGTTCTCTTGTAAAGTCGTCGGTGATATCTCTTATATCACTGAGATCTTGGATTTAGATAATAAATTGAATTCTAGAACTACAAGAACTCCACAAGAATATGAAGCTGCTATCAAATTAAGAGAAAATGCTCATTTGAAAAATAATTTTAAACCAATTGGTGAAATTGACTTGTTACAATCCGGTACTTATTATTTAACTGATATTGACTCTAAGTTTAGAAGATCTTATGAGATTAAAAAATAATTTTTATAATTTCGGCCAATCAAACGCGCGTGTTTCACGGCCCGCTGATTCATTTTTTTTTTTTTTTGTATTTATGACTGAAAAATTTTTCGTATAATTTTATTTATATATATATATATATATATGGAAATATACTATAATACTATATGCAACTCACCTAAACAAATGCACTCACACAACCATGCCAATGCATCCTCCTAATAATAAGATCATGGCTTTCAAATCGTTCAAATATAAATTATACTCTGCTAAGAATTATCATGGCACGTCACAACAATCGGCTGCAACTGCAAATGCAACGGCGGCTCCCGCTTTTTTCGATAGTTCGTATCAACAGTATCTAAGACAAAATCATGGTCTGGTGGAATCACAACAGAATAATTCTCAATTGGGTGGCGTCTTGCCTCATCCTGTCCTCGGTGCAAGTACAAATTTTAATACCTTTGATGATGTTATTGATCCCCTCGATACTACTAATCAGAATCCTCCAACCCCTAATGTTTCTCAACCTCATTATATCATAACTAATCCAAATATTAATAATATTAACCAAACCCTATCCAAAAAATATTATACTACCACGACTACAACTAACACAAATGCAACGGCAAACACATCACAACATCTCCCCGATTTATCAAATAATTCCATCCAGAAACAAAATCAATCCGTATGGGAGGAAGATATGGAAGAGGATTTGAACAAGGAAACTTTCTTATTGACCCATATCAAAGAAATTCATCGTTGTTATAATTTAAAACAATTTAACAAAATTAATTCTCTCTACCATTCCCTTAAACGTAATAATATTATACCCCCATTGGAAATTTACGAAGTTATCCTCGATTCCTTCGACAAAAGAAATTTCGATCTGAATAATAAAAACCTAGATGAAAAAATGTTTCAATTGTTAAATTGCTATCAAGATATAATTAACAATAAATTAAAACCTTCGGAACGTATCTACAACACAATACTTTATCAAATTTTTAAAAATTCTATCGTGGCTTTTGAATCAAATAATTTCAATGGCTTGGATTTCTTTAAGATTGGTACCGAATTATTTCAAACGGTTATTAAAAATAACCATTTGTCTAATGATACAATAAATTATTACCTTTTGGCTATGAACCTTTATGCAACTTCCAAGAAAACTGATCAACAGATTCCAAATTTGAATTTTTTGAAGAAAACTTTCTTGGATTCTTCACCAACTTATCAAAAGGATTCATTTTATTTCATTTCTTTGGTTAATTTATCAAAATTGAAAAATGATTTACCATTTTTGAAAAATTTATATCAAGAATTTTTATTACTTTTACCAATTGATAACTCTCTTAATGATCATCAATTTGAAATTTATTCAATGTTTATATCAAGTTTTATCGAAACTGGTGAAATATCCTTGGCTAATAAAATTTTTGAAAATATTATCAACGAAATTAAATTGAAAAATGGTATGCAAAAAAATATTCAATTAATTTTATCAAATTATTTAATTTCTTTGTCAAAAATTGATTCACAAAAGGCTTATTCCCTATGGTTAAATTTCAAAAAATTAAAATGGGTTCCAGAATTTTCTTATGATTTTTATCTTTTATTAATGGCAAATTCATTCCATGATTGGAATCTAACTAAAAAAATTTATGATTATATTTATCCAATGAAAAGATCCTTCTCCAAAAATTTCTTGGATAAATCAACAGATTCCTTATCAAATTATTTATTATATCCAATTCATACAAATATGATTATTAACTCCTTAATGGATTATGCTTTACAATTAAAGGACTCAGATATCATATTAAAATTATTACAAGAATCAATAATCAAAAATTTCAAATTTGATATTAATTTATATCCATACATTTTCAATTTTTTGAAAGAATTTAATGCTTCAAATGATTATTTGGTTTCATTGATTGAATCTCATGGTAAACTAATAGTCGAATCGACAAATAATGACGGTTTATTATTTTTAAATGCAATAACAAATTCATTCAAGGATCAATTTTTATTACGTATCGTTATTCAACAAGAATTTTTCAAAAAAATTTGTCAAAATTTTAATTTTAATTTAGAGAAAAATTTAATAAGTAATGGTTTAATTACCTGTATGGAAACTTTATGGAATTTACCAAAATCAATTGAAACTTATCCATATTTTTTAGAATTACATTCAATTTTAATTACTCGTTTATTTGATTTCGATACTTATATCCCAAATGGTAACACGGAAACAAATACACCATTTCAAAAAAATTTAATTCAAAAATTTAATAATTTGATTATTAATTATAAAAGATTAAATTTAAATCCAAATAATTTAAATTCAATTGTAAGTCAAGCTGTTAAATTATCACCAACTTTATCAATCGAATACATTGATTTTTTCAACCATCCTGGTGATTGGGATAAATCTTATCCATTATCTCTCGGTTCTGCCATAAGAAATGCTCCAAATACAGCAATTAAAGATTTTGAAAATTTATCAAATCAAGGTTATTGTTTTGATTATGATACTTTTAAACAATTAATTAAAAAAAATTATATTAATCAATCAATTATTGAAAAATCTTTTCAATTTTTAAATATTAATGATATTGATGAATTTAAATATTTATCAAATTTAATCATTAAAAATTTAAAATCAAATGAACTAGAAAAAATTTTGTTACTAAATCAAGATAATAATTCTTTAACTATTGAAAAACAATTTTTCTTCCAAAAGTTTTTTTTACCTTATCTTAATGATGAATCCCTATCAAAATTAACTAAAAATTTACAAAAAATTGAAATTATACCACAATTTTTATCAATAATTAAATTCCCGGAAAATTTTAAGAGTATTACAATTCAAGCCGAATATAAACAATCAATTAATTTAATTTATCAAAAATTATTCAATTTGAAAAAATTTAATGAAATTTTAAATTTTAATAGAATTTGCCCTGTTTTAAATCTCGAATTTTTATTAAAATCTTCAATTAGATCAGGTAATTATTTGGAATTTGAATCATTATCAAATGAATTCTCAAAATCTTTAGATCAAACTTTATTAAAAGAAATTAATTATGAATATTTGATCAATAATTTAAAATTTGATCAAATCTTAAACGAATGTGAATCATCAACAATTAATAAAACTGAAAAAATTAATGATATTTATACTTTTGCTAAATTTTTGAAAAGTTGTGAACTTGAAAATTTTGAATTAATAACTTTTAAAGATTCACCTCAAAATACTTTACAATTAGCAAATCATTTATCAACGTTCAATGATTTTACATCACTTTTATCATATTATGATTTTCTCATTCATTCATCCTCCTCCTCGTCTAATTTTGGCAACATCGATTTAAACAAGCAATTGTTAGATCAAATGCTTAATAATTTAGTCGATGCTTCAAATATATTTTATACAACAAACAATATTGTCTCACAAACAATACAAAAAAATTTCGAATTGAAATTAAAGACATTTTACCGTTTTAAGACTTTTTTAAATCAACCAAATTTTGAAACTAAAGATTTACAAAATTTAATAACAGTTTGGTCAAACATAAACCCAAATTTAATTGACACTCTTTTCAATAATATCATCGAAACAATTTATTTACATCCAAATTTACTGAAAAATTCATTATGCTTAACATATGATATATCATGGAATTTCAATTCAGATTCTTTACAGACTATCATCAATGATATTTTGAAATTCTATCAAGAAACAGATGAATTAGATAAAATTGAAAAAGTTGATAAATTTCAAAATTACTTAAATCAACAGATACATCAAGTAATGTTAAAGCAATGATATTTCATTTATACAAAATCATCCTTCCAATAAACTGTACTCTAAAAAATTATAAAAAATAAAAAAATTATTAACTCATTCCGTCATTAATCATTATTCATTCACATATATACATTCATCTTATCTAATATCTTATGTATTCATTATATTTATAAAAGTTCATTTTCATTTATACAATTTCGGCTTTTCCTTTCATCGCCTTGTATTTTATTTTCAGGGTGGCAAAAAAAAAAAAAGCTAAACAAAATTTAGATAAAAATATTAAGATATATATTAGCTTTATAATACTAATCTGTGAGATCAAAATAAAATAGATTCTTCGAGAGTAGAAAGATAAATTAATTAATATGACTGATAGATACGCTTTTTCCCTAACCACATTCTCACCAAGCGGTAAATTAGGTCAAATTGATTACGCTTTAACTGCAGTAAAACAAGGTGTCACCTCCCTTGGTATAAAAGCCACTAATGGTGTTGTCATTGCCACAGAAAAGAAATCATCCTCTCCATTAGCACTAACAGATACTTTATCTAAAATTGAATTAATTACTCCTGATATTGGAGCTGTATATTCCGGTATGGGTCCAGACTATAGAGTTTTAATTGATAAATCAAGAAAAGTAGCTCACACACATTATAAAAGAATTTACAACGAATACCCACCTACGAAACTATTAGTATCAGAAATTGCAGAAATTATGCAAGAAGCCACTCAATCAGGTGGTGTTAGACCATTCGGTGTATCGTTACTAGTTGCAGGTCATGATGAACATAAAGGTTTTAGTCTTTACCAAGTAGATCCATCCGGTTCTTATTTCCCATGGAAGGCTACTGCTATAGGGAAAGGTTCTACCGCTGCAAAGACATTTTTAGAGAAAAGATGGAATGATGAATTAGAATTAGAAGATGCTATTCATATTGCTCTATTAACTTTAAAGGAATCTATAGAAGGTGAATTTAATGGTGATACAATTGAAATTGCTGTTGTTGGTGAATCAAATGAAGATTTATTGGGTTATACTGGTGTTCCAAAGGATAAAGGTCCTAGATTTAGAAAGTTAACTTCTCAAGAAATTAACGATAGATTAGAAGCTTTGTAGAATCTTTTTTATTTATTCATTTGTACATATAAATTCTATTATGATTACAAAACAATGAAGAAACGCAAATTACTATATATATATATTTATTTATTGTTTTCTCTTTTTTTTCCATTTTACATAAACCTTATAGAAAACTATTTAAAAGGCGCCTTCAAAGGATCAATAACTTCACCTGGTTTTGTCATGATTCTTGGTTTAATGAAACTTTGATGTGATTTTCTTGATGTCCATTCTTGACCAATAGGCATACGTAAAGATCTTTCATATTGTTCTCTGCTTTCGAATGGGAATGGAACAGCAGATGCTTGGTATTTAACATTTTTCTTATTAACTTTTTCATTAATTATCACATCTTGTAAATGCTTATCCTTTCTCTTATCCATTTTAACAACACCTTTAATTTTCTTGATAAATTTTCTCTTTTTCTTGTTTGGTTTAGATCCAGCGCCAGCCCATTCACCCCAACCAGGCAGCGTGACATCTTCTTCTTTATCATCTTCATCTATGGCTACTCTTTTCTTCTCATTCTCAAACTCAGCGACAACATCATCCCCAGCAAAAGCATCTGCAATAACATCTTGTTGCTTGAACATGAATTCATGACCATTATTTTCTTCATCAGAACCACCATACGGATCTACAATATTTAGTTTATTTGTAGACCCAGAATCCATCAACAATTCATTGTCATCGTCATTCTTACGACTGTTTTTAGATTTTCTTTTTTGTTTCTCCATATTCTTATTAATCTTCTGTATCGTCTTGCTTTCTTTTGAACTGTCTTTATCAACTATTGTAATCTTTGATGAACGTTTAATCGATTGGGTTCCTTCGTCATCACTATCCTCTAACCAAGGGTTAGCAGGTTTAGTAACAGCATCCGGTTTATCTTCTTCTTGTACATCATCTGATTCACTGTCGCTGTCATTTTTACTTGATTTCTTATTGTTGGATCTTTTAAGACGATTGACCAACGACTTTGATTCATCAATTTCTTGCTCCTCTTTTGCTTTTTTAACAGTTTCTTCAAGTTCTTTTTTGGCTGTTAAATTACTTGGTGTATATATTCTTCTACCTTTATTAAGCTGGACGGTTTCATCACCAACATCATTGTCAACATCATTATCACTATCAAATAAAGATACGTTCTCAGAACTTTCCATAGCTCTCAATTTAGCAATATTTTCTTTGTTAGCTTCTCTTTCCCTTGCTTCTGCATTTCTCATGAACGCCATATTCATAACACCCGTCTTACCTAACTTATCCTTCAATCCATCATTCATGTCGGATTCTTCATTTTCAATGTCACTTAGATTATTGTTATTTTCATCTTCTGAATCTCTATCAATTATCTTAGCTTTCAGACGCTCCCCTTGTCTTAACATTTCTTCCATCTCTTCCCTCGTGTCAGCATCATTTGTCATACCATGCTTGATCATATCTTTGGCCCATTTTGAATGTGTTTTATGTTTCAAAGTCATTCTTTCCTTAGCTCTAGCAATATCACGTTCCGTATCACTTTCGTCTGATACACCAGCAGCTTCTCTGTTTTTTAACATTTCCTTCTTCTTGATTCTATGGTATGCCTTAGATTTAATCTTTTTCAATCTTCTAGCTTTTCGTTCCTCACGGAACATAAGTTCTCTCATTAACCTCATTTCAGTAGTTCTCTTTCTCATTTCTTCAGGGGTCATCTTAGCAGTGGTCAAATCTTCAAATGTAGATTCCTTCTCCGGATCCACTAAGTTACTTTCCTTCAATACTTCATCAACTTTTTGCTGCAACTCTGTTGCTACCACTTCGTTATCAGTTCTAGTAAATGCAGAGGCATGATTATGTTCAGTCTTCGGGTTCAATGGGAAAGAAAGATGTTCAGCTCTTCTGTTTTGTTTAACGATATCATTCCATTTATTAAGCTCATCTTTGGAGATTTCATAAGCAGCCTTACGTTCATTCCTTTGCTGAATTCTTTGTGGTAGCGGAACATCAGCAGTGGTTAACTTCCCTTTGAGTAAGGATGCTTTGGCAACAATTTCTTTATCATCAACAACACCCATCATATCAGATAGACTTAATTTCTCAGTACCTTTATTCTCAGATATGGAAGGTAAGATGAACTCATTTTCTTCACCTACACCATAATTAGTCAACTTCTTGGAATGCTTTGCAGAATTACTCAACAAATTTGAGGTAATAGTTTTCAATTCTACATCTTCTTCGTCATCAGAAATTTCGTCGAATGGGTCATGTTCTTCTGATTCTGATTCCGATTCACTTTCACTCGAAGATTCGTCGCTTGAGGATATATCATCATTATTTAATTTCAGCTGACCATTGTTATCAGAATCGGATTCATTGTTTTTAACTTTAGAATCCATATCCCAAATTTGTGAAAGTGGCATTAAATCTTCTTCGTCGATAGATGTATATTCGCCTTCATCTATATCATCATCTAATATTTTACCACTTGAAACATCTCCATTAGCTCTTTTATCACGAATAGTTTGAGACATTTTGGAGTTCAAGACATCGTAATCATCTTCAGAACCTAATGCTTCATCTGAATCTAATTCTTCATCTTCAAAGGAATCATCCCCAGAATAATTGTCTGAGTCGTCTGAATCAGCATGACCTTTACCACCTTTTCTGTCAACTCTTTTCAGTAAATTTACGACAGTACCATTTCGACGAGAATTGTGTCTATCGTCATCACTGCCAGAAAAGTCACCACCGACCTCTCTTTCGGCGATTTCTAAAGCATTTAGAGCTCTTTTAGAACTCTTGGATCTAGATTTAGATTTAGATTTGGATTTCTTAGCCATTTTATACTTCTCAAGATGACTTTTGTCTTTTTTTATATTATTCCAAACAAACAAATAGTTAGATTTTACATATGGAAGACTTTACATATAATTATGTAGCTCATCGCATTTTTTATTTTATCTCTTCTGAAAAAAAAAATTTTTTTGGGAAGTAACATCTACCTTCCGAAAGTAGAAATTGTTCCCAATACGGTAACTAATTCCATTTTAGGTTACATTATTCTATAGAGATTATATGGTTTCCAAGCTAAAAGTGAAGGTTTACTTAGCAGCACTAGCCTGTTGCTGAGCTTGTTCTTCATGTTGTCTCATAGCAGCCTGTCTAATCTGTGTCTCTATTGCCAATGACGACTGAGTCTTATCCTTTATGATATTCTGGATCTGTACAGATTCCTTTGTTAGTTTATCAATCTTCTTTTGATAAAATGCAACAGCTTCATCAGCCTCTTTCTCAACATAGTAACCCGTCCCAATATCGACCATGAATTTCTTATTATCTTTAATCTTACCTGGAATATAAAGGGAAGCTGATGCTGGAATTAACAACTTTTGGTTTTCATTTTCCGGTACTGATATAGATTTAATATCGGCAATGCACTCTTGAAATTTGTTTTTAGCAACCATCAATGCTTGTAAAGACTGAGTGAAATGGTTCAACTCCTGATCAAACTGTTGTTTGACTGCTGTTAACTGTTCCGGATTTAATTTTGTAAGATCGACTATACTTTGTTCACATAACAATGGATCAATTAGTTAGTAAAATAAAAGCAATAAGTATTTTAACCCTTTAGTAACTGCTTATTATACATACTCTTCTGAGACATAATCGTTTTTTATTTGCGTGGCTTTCCTTTGATTAACTGTTTTGGAATCATAGAGTTCGTTTCAGTTGTAATTTTTTTTCAGTTTCGCTGTGAAGCTTTTTTCTCGTTTTTAATATAAAACGAACCATATTAAAGTGCATATTGCATTCATTACATATTATATATCCAGCTGCAATAACCATCCTTGTTTTATGTACTTAACTCTATAAAATTTTAAAATTCATTTATAATTCTAAATCTTTAGAGCTGCAGGTCCTCAGTGTAACAAACAAAAA
Source organism: Jamesozyma lodderae (assembly GCA_030571655.1). Taxonomy (NCBI): domain Eukaryota; kingdom Fungi; phylum Ascomycota; class Saccharomycetes; order Saccharomycetales; family Saccharomycetaceae; genus Jamesozyma; species Jamesozyma lodderae. The sequence goes on along the minus strand of JAJLYF010000011.1, from coordinate 201,147 downwards.
TAAACTTGAAGCCAAACTTTTAGTTTTATATAAATGAAGACAAATGGTGGATCCCCCAAAAATGCTACGAAATTATCTTATGGATCATCTGGAATAGTCATGTTATAATAAATATCCAAGTAGGGATCAAAGAAACGATAAAGAGGATTAAGGAACGGTATAGATTTGATTATTTAGAGACACTTACAAGGCGAGTTGTAAATTCGTGTAAGATTTGTCAAGCAAATAAGCCATCGAATTATACCATATCCAATTACCGATTTATTCCAACGCCACAGGCGCCACAAACCATCATGAGTGCGGACCACATAACTGATTTACCAAAGTCACAAAGTGGGTTCGACGAGATCTTAGTGGTAGTTGATCTTTTTACCAGATATACCTATCTCATCGGTGCAAAAAAGACTGACACGTCACAAACGACCTTCCAAATACTCCAAGATAGACTTTGTTTACAAGGTGGTCTTCAACTAACAATATTGACGGATAACGGTAGGAAATTCAAAATCGAATTTCACAAACTGTTAAAGCAACATGGTATAGAATACTAGGTAACATTTATCTATGTGCTAAGGCCAATGGTGCAAATGAACATATGATTGGTCTGATTAAACAAATTATCAGAAGCCATGGAACGTTAACAGTATATACCACCTTATCATAATTTATCTTCGAGACATTCGGAAGTTGTGTGTGACGCATCAGTTTTCATGGCAATAATTAGATATGTATATCAGGTAAAAATATGAACTGCCACCAAAATTCTGTCGCACCTATGCTCTGGTCTTGGTATATCATCAATTTGGTCTGCACACAGGATGGTTCTGTGCCTTAGGAGTCGAAATAAACCTACAATTGGATATCGTGTAATTATGGCCTATTTGCTTGACAAATCTTACATACGTATTCGAGGCCCTTCATATAGTAACATCATCGAAAACTTTGGCAAGAACATGTAAATAAAAAATAGGCATTTCTATCAACACATATCGTGGTATGCATAAGTAGACATCATTTTAAAAGATCAGTTCCATTTTTGTTACCGTCTTTAGTCATCTTAGCACTTTTGGATCCAAATTGTATGGCCCTTTTTGGTTCTTCTGCAATTTCTCCTAACGCTAACTTCTCGTAAGCTAATTTTCTTAAAATCAACTTATTGATTTTGAAATTTATTGGAATTTTGTTTGTAGAAAATTCAATGACATTATGCTCGAGAAAGGGATACCTTACTTCAACACCGTTTGACGCAATGACTTTGTCATCACGGTTTAAATTCCTATCATAGATGTTGTTTATTTGTTTTATTAATTCAATTACCAATTCGCTCGGAGACTTATTAGCAAATTTATGGTACCCTCCATATAACTCATCAGCGCCCAATCCACTAAATAGCACAATACCCTTACGTTGATAAGGAATACGTTCTCTTGTATTTTCAGCAGTCGTCAAAAAACCCCTGCCTCTTGATGCAAAATAAAAAGCTATAGCAATTGACAAATCCATTTCTGTTTTTTTGGGATACATTAAATCGATTACTTTTGGTCTAAATTCTAAGTATTCATCGTATGGAACATCGACTTCTATCAATTTAATATCTACCGTTGGATAGAGTTTCTGTAAAATTTTAGCACTTGAGATAGCTAATTTTCTATCTGGAGTATCTTTAGGAGAAAGTCCCGTTCTGGGGTTTTCAAATCCGACATTTAGTAATTCAACGGTTAGTCTCGATCCAAAATTGTCTTTAATTTTGCTTAGTTGGTCACAAATCAAAGCAACAATAACACTACAGTCCAAGCCACCAGAAAATAATACGGCTACCGGAGAGTTTTCAATATGTGCTGGATGAATTGTCTCTACACGTCTTTGTACTGATGAATATAAGACGTTATAAAGGTCTTCAATTGTTGTTTCCATTCGCTCAAATTCCTCGTCTGTTTCATCTGTTACATTGTATGGTTCACATATTGTCAAAGCATCTGATAATATTCTAGTTTCCGTATCAAATACGTAGATTGTCCCACCAATACAGTCAGTGAATTCTTCATCAGTTTCACCAGTTACACTGGAAACGTATATATCATTGGTTTCTTTATCAAGCTGATAACTTAAACTTCGTTTACCAATTTTATCTCTACCAAAATATACTTTTCTGTGATTCAAGTCACAAATAGTGTATGCAAACTCACCCTCCAATTTTCGTATGATATTTACAATCTTATCATCATTGTTATCCGTACGCTCATCTATGTTTGCTAACAAGGAAACAATATATTGCGTGTCGTTATACTTGATTTCTTCGTTGTATAATTCCCCATTAAATTGCAAAACGTACCTATCCTCAATAAATATACTTTGTTTGGTGAAAGGTTGTCTCAAGGATAACACAGAAGAAAACCAGCACGAATGAAACTCTTCCGACACTTGCAGCGAAGAGTAATTGGGACCTCTAGCTGCAACATAAGGTATTAGATTATTGAATAATTTTAATGTATTTAATGCAGGTGGCACTGATATAGTAGAGCCTTCATCAAACTCTATTCTATCATTATTAAATTTAGCAGACTGGCTATTGTAAAATAGGATACCACACATGTGTGATTTATCGTGTTGAATAAACCATTTAGTTTATTCGAGGTTTGTGTAAGTTTTTTGAAAAATTTTTTTTTCTGTATCGCAACTTTTCGGCATCGCAAATCTCATTTCAATAAAATGTAAAAAGCTTTTGCATAGTTATGTGAATGAAATCTAAAAAAGAGTATAACTATAAGATTAGGTTGATTTATTATAGTTGAACAAACTATACGAGTAGAGAAACATTTTCATGTTAATTCTGGATTATGATTGAGATTAATAACGGTTTGCTTCACATATCCAATTCAATGTCTTCCTTAAATGGTTTCTGTATTAATCGATTGCTAACATATACTCAATCCCTGAAAGTTCATATTCCAGATGCTGTCACAGTTAGTCACTAATAGCTCAATACTCTTATATAAATAGACTTGATAGAAAACAGGCCAAATAGTGACGGACGGATCTTCAGCCGCATGTACGAATACAAGAGAAAATAAGGGTACCTTTCAGAAAACCATTTATATATAGCATTGATTATTCATATCACAGAGTGACAATGCTTTCCGAACTATCTGGCAGCAGTAGGAAAAGAGTACAATAAAAAGGTGGACGAAAGAAATGTACTTAATCATATTACTAATTTATAATTTCTGCTTTTCAATTGTTAAAACTATTATAAATAAAACACCAGCCGGTTCCTTTTTTGGGATAAATAAAGATGATGTTATTATCTCGACTAGTGATTTAACATACAATAATATTGATGAAATAAACACTCGGATCAAAGATGATTTAACTTCTCTTACAGATTCAATTTTTTTCAAATACTTCAAAATTGATTTAAATAAAAAGTGCGAGTTTTGGAACAACAAGGATGCACTTTGCTTTGATAAAGACTGCACTGTAGATGTTATTGAGAACTGGGATGAGCTACCTGAAGTGTGGCAACCAGAATTTTTAGGTTCGTTAAGAAACGATTCATTTGAGGCCGTTGACCTTCATCAGGATGAATGTGCCTTTCTGAATGAATTATGCGAACCTTATGAAAATTTATTGGAAATAAATGACGTCGAATATTGTGATACTAATGACTTTTCAACCAACCAGAACTCTGTTCTAGTTGAGTTAACTAAAAATCCTGAAAGATTCACTGGATATGGAGGGTCACAAGCTGGAGAAATCTGGAAAAGTATATATAATGAAAATTGTTTCAATGACAATGACCATGAGGACTGTGTCGTAAAGGATACATTTTATCAATTAATTTCAGGGTTCCACGCCTCTATTGCAACACATCTTAGTAATGAACATTTGGATACAGCAACGGGGAAGTGGGGTCCAAGTTTAGATTTATTTATGATGAGAGTGGGAAAATATCCAGAGAGAATCAGAAATATATATTTTAATTATGCCGTTGTTGCCAAGGCATATATGAAACTGGTACCATATTTGAAAAATATTAAATTTTGTAATGAATATCACGAAGATATCAAAGGGAAGATTATAGATATAAATTCAAATTTAGATTCGAAGATATTTAACGAAAAAATTATATTTGAGAATGAAATGAGTTCGACATTGAAGAACGACTTTAGAAACCGGTTCAAAAACGTGACAGAAATTATGAACTGCGTCGAATGTGAGGTATGCAAATTATGGGGTAAAGTACAAACAACAGGTTACGCTACAAGTTTGAAAATATTGTTCGAATTAGATGAAGCAGATGAAGAGAGAAGACAGAATATTGTAGATACACTCACAAAATACGAGTTGATTGCTCTTGTCAATACTTTTGAAAGGTTATCGAAAGCGATAGAATCAGTAAATAGCTTCAACCAGTCGTTAGCTAAATCTCAACTTCAGGAAAGTATATGGGAAAAATTACGGGCGTTGTTCATCCTTGGACAACAAGAGAAATTGTATGAAACCTGGTATCGCCGTCTACATAAGTACTATGGTTCGGCCAGCTTCCTATTCAATTTTATTGTCAACTTCCCAACAACACTAGCCTCGCTGTTAGTACCATGGTATCTATCACCGGTAGTTATTTATAGAGTTCTCAGGTGGCTAGTTTCATTTTAGTCTTAATTCGTCATATATATATGTAGTTTATTATCTAATAACAAGAAAGGCTGTAGCAACGCTCTTTCAGTTCTCGTTCAGTTGCCCGAAACGGAAACGCAAATTTTTTGGTTTTCATTTTGATTGCATGACCTCTTACGTTAGGAGACAGCGACGACATAAATGTATTCAAATACAGAAAGAGACAGAGAGATATCAGATAGTACAAGAGTGTATTTTAAACGTAGATCACTTATTGAGTAAAGTTTCAGTTGTCTCAATTAGATACCTGTAGAGTAGCAAGAGAAAAATAGAGGAACTTCCACTGGATCTCATTGCGTGTGAACATATATTTAAAACGATGAGAGGTAATAAGATTGAGAAGAAAAAACCAAAAAGAGCAAAGACGTTTACTGGTTGTTGGACGTGTAGATCTAGAAAAGTCAAGTGTGATCTTCGGCGGCCCGGTTGTATTAGATGTGACAAATCTGGTCTTGAATGTGGTGGATATGATATCAAATTACGTTGGTCCAATTTGGTTAAATTTAATCCTTACGGTGTACAGGTCTCAACTAATAGTAAATCAGAGATTAATACAACAGCTAATGATGAACAACATTATCAGAGAAGAAATATCGATTTTGTACGGTATAAAGAGGAATATGTGTTTCATGAGGATATGGATGATGAATTGTCTACATTGCATGCTCCACCACCAGAAAAAGTTGCCAATAACAAGACTTGGATTATTAAAAAATTTGGTGTTTTCAAAGCTTTTGACAGTTCAACTGTTTATAATATTCAACAGCAACAGCAGCATCAGCAGCAATCCAGTACGAAGTATAGAAAAAAACAGAAAGTTAATACAAAATCAAACGGTTCCATCACGGCAGCCAACGGTCAGGCGACTAAACACACTGGTGCCTTTATGCCATCAATTGATAATATTCAGATAGGTGCAACCAGCACTAAAAAGATTTCGGGTGAAAACGATTCATCTAAAGAAAGTGACTTGACATCTTCTGTTAGAAGTGGTAGCAACACACCTGAGGTTTCTGATAATAACTCAAGCAATGCTGTTGAGTATGATGACAATTTGATAAACTTCCCTGGTTATGAATGGATTTCGAAAGAACTAAGAGCAGATGTGTTGCTTTCAGCATTTGCTTTACAAGGCGCCACCATGTCCATGCCACATAACCACACTATATCTAGCAAAGAGTCAAGTGCAGTTCCAACTTCACAGCAGAATAATGCTTTTGAAATTAATGCTACTAATACCATTGAAAATTTCAGATCTTTGACCCCTAATTCAACATCTAATCTTTTATCCAATTCAAATTCCTCAACAAATATTCATTCAGACAACCATCATTTAACTGAAAAATCAGTACAGCATGCATTACAGTCATTATTTCATAAATCTAATATAAACAATAATACAGAGAAAAGTGAGGGGACTAACAACAGCTCTATCATTGATGAAACTAGAGCCACTAATGCTAAATCTACTGCCAGTTTGCAGAATACTATCACATCCATTACTGCTACAGAATCTCCGAGTGATGTTACAGTAAACAAGAATGACAGTAACCGAATGCTTTCTACTGATAGTATAACTATAAACTCGCCAAATAATGACTCATTCATGCCAAAGTCAGTGATGGAAATTTTACCATCGCATATTGATGATAAGGAGTTGCTTCAAAATTTAAAGTCTGTTAACTTGTCATTTAATATCCCAGAAACTGGTCTCTTTGTACATGGGTTAACAAGATTTTTGCTAAATTATTATATAGATAATGTTGCCGATCTAATGACGGTGGTGACTCTATCAAAGAAAAATCCATGGAAAACATTGTATTTCCCTAGAGCCTTAGATGCCTTAGGAGACTTGGCTGGTTTAGGCTATACCTCGAATTCTCGTAATTCTTTATTAAACGCCTTATTAGCTGTTGCATGTTTTAACTTGAAGAGTAAGTTTGAGAAAAATTCAAAAGAACAAACCTTTTTCTTAAACCTGGGGATTGAATTTCGTTGTCAAGCATCAAGTTTCTTAAAATTATGTCTGTCAAAAACTGTTGAACAAGAACGATACAAAGATGTTTTGACAGCTATTTTATCAATGAATTCTATTGATGTTGTCTGGGGTACTATGGCAGACTGTCATCACCATCTAAGTGTATGTGAAAATTTTATTGAGTCTAGAATGAAAGCACGACCAAAACTGTCAGAAAAAGCTAAAACGCTACATAGGATATTTTCCTTCTTGAAATTGATTCAAGATAGCACTGCTTTGGATAAGGTGGAGGAAAAAGAAATTATAATCTTTGACACTAGCTATGAAAGTAATATCAATAAGAATTTAGAACCTAAAACTGATACCAATACTAGTAAGAACAATAATACCATTAAAAAAATCAAAAGTTTACCAATTGTCGGTCAAACAATTGACGAGGGTTTGTTCAGGGAATCTTTGAATGAAAAGGACGGTAAGATTGAAATTGAGTTTATTCAGGATGATTCTTCAAATTCAGATAATAACGATGGTAGTACGGCTCCTAATACTCCGATAACTCACAAACAGTCACCATCCCCTCCAATATTCAATAGCATTACAAGTGAGAGCTATTATCAAAAAAAATCTGATTCTAGTATATCAGATTTAAGCCATGATATTTTAGGTACGGATACGTTATATGGTTTGCCTAACTCATTAATACTTTTATTTTCTGATTGTGTTAGAATTGTGAGACATACCGAATATTATAGTATTAAATACATTCCAGTTCCAAGAGAGTTTACTGATTTGACGTCACGATTTGAGAAAAGATTATTGAAGTGGAAGCCCGAATGGAATTTCTATCAACAACAAAACTCAAATGATACGTCTCAAGGGACTGTTTCAAGTAAGGTGTTTATCAATAGTACTATAGAAGGTATATATCATCACACCATGAGTTTTTACTACAGTTTGATAATATATTACTTTTCAATGGCAAGAAATTTGAACAATGATTTCTTGCAGTCTTACGTTCAAAAAGTGCTAAAACACCTGAAGTTGCTAAACAATTTAATAACTAAAAAAGATGTTAAAATTGTACCGCTAATATGGCAAGGGTTCATTGCAGGTTGTGCGAGTACATCGCCAGAAATTCAACAGGAGTTTAGGGTATGGGCTGCAAAATTGGCAGAATGTGGAATGGGCTCCTATTGGGGTGCGCGGCAGGTGATGTTTGAAGTTTGGAGACGCAGAGAAAATGATGAGCCAGGAGATAATTGGTATGCAATCTATAAGGATTGGGAAATGAATTTAATGCTCTCATAGGCCCATATCCTGCATTTCTGATTAATTTTAAAATGTTATGCAATATTTTTAGCCCTAGATAAAAGCTTTTCGTAGTGGTCTATGCGTGTAATGCAGTTACCAACGTATTAAGACACTCTTTACATGTGTTATATATAGTTTGAAAACTTATAACTATATAAAATGCACACTTTGTGTAAAAAAAATAGCGAAGCATCAAAAAATGTCAATAACAAGGAATTTTAGAAAGACATGAAAAAAAAATTGTTCAAAGGTTTTCATTACATCAAAATATGATTACATTCTTCGAACATCAAGGAGTTACTAGTAAATAGAATTATGTAGACTTTCTTTTATACATGAATCTTTATTATAGGAGAGTAAATCTCTGAAATAAAGAATATACATGCAATATTCGACAATTGCACGGAAAAGATTGAATACAGATTTTTTAAATTGGATTAACTCATTAAATTATGTTCAAACGCTACCATACGGCTTGCTTTCAGTTCTCTTTCATTCATTTTTTATGTCTCTATTAGTTATTATGTATTAAATAGCTATAACTTATCAATCATTACTAGGCCTCTTATGTGCCAGTTTTTCTGACTCGCCCTCACAAAACAAACTCGAAAAAAAATGATTTGCGAGATCGAAAAAAAAAAACACGAGCAATTGTTCTTTAAAATGTTACAAACTCAAAATCTTAGTCGGAAAATGATGCAAAATAAAATTGAATCTGGTATTTATTTTTGACAAACTATGTAAATCATCATGGAAAAAGGGTAGCTCAGTTTCTGCACGGTTTGATTTGCAAAAAATATTTTGGAAATACATGATATTATGTGGATAGCGATGCGTATCATCTTGAATTTACACGGAGCTCAACTCCGTTTCTGTGCATTATTCCCTTGGCATATCTTCCTTGAATAGAAAGACACCTGTGAATAACATCGGAAAACCTGGGATTTTATGCGTACTTTTTTTTGAATACCTTTTTAGTTAATGTTGGTATATACGTTCATTTCCTGATAATTCGAATTAGGTTTATAGGCAATATCATATCTAGCACAACGGTTGTTTACTTTGAGATCTGTTTCTCGAATTGCATTTGCACATTCCTAATGCCAATAAAGCCATCTTTGAATTCGCAGGTAAATTTTTTCACAATCAATAATGGTTTCACTACTTTTGATATATAATCAACTCTAAATTCCTGATTTTTACCATATGCTATATAGATCCTAACCAAAATTACGTTAAAAACAGGGTTTGCTAAAGGAAATGTATCATCATGACATATTTTAGCAATATTGTTATGCGGTCAATAGCAGCTATCACTTGCCTTTCCTCTCTGGTCTTAGCTGCAGACCAAAGGAACTGCAAATTGCCTTATGCAACTGAATTGTCTCCTGGCTTTAGAGCGAAGTTTTATAATTTCCTACCTGAATTCAAAAATTATCCACAAGCACAATTTTTAATGGGTGGGTATGATAAACTTGAATATTTTATTACCGAAGTTCCTGGTATCACTGATATTAATTTTTCATTTTCAAAGAACGATACTCAACCATATTATGGCATATTACATGGTGTCAACATCACAGTAACCAACTTCACTATAGAGTACACAGGGATGTTTTATCCGTCAGTATCAGGAACGTACACATTTTCTTTTGAAAACACAGATGATTCTGCAATTATGTTTCTCAATGGCACAGGTAGTCTACCTTGTTGCAATTCCCATGATTCTTTAGGATTGACAGAGACAGATATCTCCTTGAATGCCATTAATCAATCTGCTACGTCAATGTCTTCTTCAAAGGAGTTTACCTTACAAAGTGGTATTGCATACCCAATAAGAATCGTTTATGTTAATACTGGTAGCACTGGCAATCTGAATCTCGCATTTACAGACCCTGCCGGAACCAAGCATACTAGTTTTGATGGACTAATTAAATATTATGACAGTAATGGTGATGATATATGCTCCTCACAGGTGCTGAGAGTTAAGCGAGCCGCACCAAAAAACACCAATGTTCAATCTACTGACGCCCAAACTGTCCACACCCACACCACTGCTTACTCGAAAATCCCAGGTACTGTTACTTCTGACTTCACGATCTCCACTGATGTTACAACATTAACTGGTTCCGATGACATTATCACGACCAAGACCGTCTACGTTGTGGAAACTCCAAACTCTGCTAAAGCAACGTCAACGATAACTACGGTTGTAACCGATAGGTCAACCATCTATACAACAACTTTAACAACCGTCCCTTCTGGTGTCCAAATAACCAGCTCCTCAAAGGTGCCAGGAACTGTTACTTTGGACTCCAAGGTTCATACCGATGTCAAGACATTTACAGATTCCGATGCTATTATCACTACTCCGACTGTTCACACAGTAGAAATTTCAAATCCGGCTATAAAGACGTCCACAATAACCACAGTTGTAACCGATAAGTTTACAAGCTATACTACAACTTTAACTACCGTATCTTCTAGCCCTGGCGTCCATGCCGACACTTCCAGCAAAATCTCAGAAACTGTTGCCTCAAATTCTGAGGTATTTACTGGTGTTACCACATCTATTGGTTCCGTTATCACTACCGAGGCTGTTGAAGAAACTTCAAATTCTACTGAAACAACTTCCAAAATAACGACAGTTTTAACTGAAAAATTTACCACCTATACGACAACTTTAACAACCGTATATTCTACTCCAGCGGTTTCTATCACCACATTTTCAAGGATCTCAGGAACTGTTACCTCTAACTATACGGTTTTTACTGATGTCACCGCCTTCACTGATTCAGATAGAATTATAACTACCAAGACTGTTAACATTGTAGAAACACCAAAATCTGCCAAAACAATGTCAACAATAACTACAATTCTAACGGATAAGTCTACCATCTACAGTACAACTTTGACAACCGTACCTTCTACTCCTAGCTCCCAAACTACTGCCTTTTCGAGGATTCTAGAAACCGGTCCTTCAAATTTCACTAGTGTTACAACATTCAGTAGTTCTGATAGTATTATCACTACCGAGACTATTTACTCCACTGAGACGTCTCCTACCTTTAGTGGCTACACAACTACTTTTACGAGCATTCTGGCAAGTAGTGCTTTAGCTGCCACTGGATTTACTAATGTTACTACGTTCACTGGTTCCGATGGTATTATCACTTCTGAGACTGTTTATACTACTAAGAAACCTTCCGATCCTGATTTCTACACTACTGGCTTTTCGAAGATTCCAGGAACTGTCACATCTGACTCCACGCTCTCTACTGATGTTATTACATCTACTGATTCCGATGGAATCATCATTACCACTACAGATTTTATTTTTGAGGCATCTTCTACTCAGAGGTTTACAGGAATTCGTGAAAGTCTTGAATATAATCCCAATAATATGCCTCAATCTGTGACTTTATCGTATCCAACACCATCGTCAGGTGGAGGCCAAATTGATAATGTTAATTATTTGTCATCCACAAATTCTTTTGAACATATGGATATGACAACGCAGCCAGGTTGTTCTGGCAACTGTGATGAGATTGTTATGACAACTACTAGTACCGAGCATTTTACATACACAAATTCGGTTATTATGACCTCTGCTACGACTGACCATTTTACGCACACAAATTCAGATTCAGAAACGGTTGAAACCTCTCACGAATATCCTAAAATCTCCAACGCCCATTCTTTTATTACCCAAACGACAGTATCGACAGCCAGCGTGTATACGTCTCTGCCATCAAAACCAACTATTCAAATTAGCACCAATGCTGCTACGAAGCCAAGAATAGCTGCTGTGACTTTGTTAACATACTCCTTATATGTTTTGCTCTTAATTGTTTGAATCAGGGATTCCATTTTTTGTACTAGTAGAAAAACCACGTTTGTAATTTCAGCTTTGGATCATCATGGTTAAATTACAATGATAACACTTACACAAATATTCTATATAATTAACTTAAGATACCACTTTTTTGTTTTACGATCTCTCACATTTTTTTGTTTTTATCTAAACGGAAGAGTGTCTGTAACCATCTGTAACTCAGGCTTCTGACCTTTAGCTATAAGAGATTTAAATGCAATTTAGGAAGACTGATTTTTGTTAACGTTGCCCTTTAATAGCGGACTCTACTTAATCTTGAAATTAAAAAAGAGAAAATCTCAATTTTAGCACTACTGTTTGTTCTGAAATGACACCAAAAATAAATGTCATATCTACGTAACTACGATGTATTTATTCATTTGCTACAATTGTTAATAAAATGCCGTCTATCAACAAAATTATGCAGAACGTCGTGTACCGAAATAATTCATTCAAGAAGGTTTCCCTTTCGGATGACAACCACGATTAAACCATATGACATTATGAAGGTTAATGCCGTTGCCAAATAACGAATTATGTATACTATACGAGCTAATAAAGTCATATATTCGTTTAGTTCCTGTTCAAGCAAAAAAATGTTTGTTGGGAACTTCATGTAAGCATACGTGAATCTAATGAGGATATTAATTATTTACAATTCATAATCGATATTTCTAAAGCATTTTCTAACCTTCAAAAACGCGCTCTTTTGTATCAAGAGTCATCCCCACTAAACGATTTGTTGGAGAGTTCTACTACATAAAAGCTTGTTTTTATGCTATCATATTTGATGAACAAAAACTTATTTACAAAATAACGTCGTGAGAAGCCCCGTAGACAAACTTAATTATAATGCAGTTTAGAACATACACGAGAAACAGCATTAAAATTACACTGTACGTTAAAGATTCCAGAAATTACACCTTTATTTCTCTTTTCGTCTGTGTGTCTTCAGCATAAACTTCGATTTTCCATATCGCGATGACTTAATGAATCTTATTCGGGAAATAAGTCGTATATCATTTTTTTCCTCCACATAATTTCAAGTGCTACGTCTTTTTCTGGGCGAAGCGAGAAGGAAATTTTGGTACTCGGAAACTCGAGATTTAGAATGGACTATTCAAGCGGTTACATGACTAACGACAGATATATATAAAAGGAAACTATAAAGGCGACTAAGGCAACCACGACTAACGATATGTCAACATTGACAGCGACAATATTTTATTAAATATTAATTCAACAACTATCAACTACTTTCACTTTAGCTATGTTCAGGTATAATTGATGATATAAAAATGTCGATGAAAGTGAGGTTTTAAGAAAAATTTCTTTCCAGGAAACGTTATACTTCAGAGATAGAAAGAAAACATCAAAGGATTAAATATGCATTTGGAAAATTTAATCGCTACTATATCTTTATTATCTTACCTCTATGGTGTAGATGCATGGTCCCCATCAAATAGTTATGCCCCAACCACAGTTCAATGTGATGCTGACGTTAGCTTAGTCAGAGAGGCCAAAGGCTTGTCTTCGGAAGAATCTGAATGGTTAGCAAAAAGAGATGCTGTTACACAGAAGGCATTGAAAACATTTTTGGAGCGTGCAACTAAGAATTTTTCTGATAAATCTATTGTCGACTCTATTGTTGACTCAAATGCGCCAAGGATTGGTTTTGCTGCTTGCGGTGGTGGTTACCGTGGTATGTTACTTGATGCTGGTGTTGCCGCTGCTATGGATGACAGAACACCAGGAGCTACGGAAAACGGTCTTGGTGGTCTTTTACAAGCTATTAGTTATATGACGGGTGTTTCTGGTGGGGCCTTCTTTACATCTACATTGGGCTTCAATAACTGGACTTCCGTCCAAGATATCATTAATCAAATGAATGATGGTGATCATTCTATTTGGGATCTTTCAGAATCTCCACTAAGTCCAGGTGGTTCCAACGCCGAATACACCAACCAACTCTTTAGTCGTGTCACTAAGTCAATTAGTCAAAAACACCAAGCTGGCTTTGATGTATCTCTTGCTGATGCATATGGTTTAATTACAGGTACTTACATGTATCCAGGCCTAGAAGATGCTGGTTCTAGTTACCAATATTCTGATTTACTAGATACAGATGTCTTCAAGAATGGTGGTATGCCTTTACTGATCGAAACTGCCAGTATTGAGGCTCCAGGCATAACTACAGTAGACTTAGGTGCTACTACCATAGAATTATCTCCTTTTGAATTCGGTTCTTGGGAGCCTACTATCAAATCTTTCACTAAAATGAAGTACTTAGGTACTGAAACCAACAATGGTAAACCTGTAAAACAAGGTGAATGTATAGCAGGTTATGATAACGTCAATTTTATTACTGCAGCTTCTACTGATGTTATTAACTATATCTATAGTGAAGGTAATGCGGTTTATAACTCTATGATCAACAACCTTGTTTCTAAATTCTTACCAAATATTACCACCGATCGTATAGATGTTAACATTATTAGCCCAAACCCATTCAAAGGTACTTCCTTTTATGAAAACGACAACTCATTAGTTGAAACTGACAAGTTATATCTGGTTGATGGTGGTTACGGTGGTTTGGTTATTCCATTTACACCCTTAATGAGAAAAGAACGTGATCTAGACGTTGTTATTGCTACTGACAATGCTTACGATACTCCTGATGTTTGGCCAGATGGATCCTCAATTATTGCTGCTTATGAACGTCAATTTATGGATGTAGGTAAAACTGATGCATTCCCTTATGTTCCAGATCTCGAAACTTTTGAAACTTTAGGTCTCAATAAAAATCCAACATTCTTTGGTTGTGACGCTTCCAATTTAACAGATTTAGCTTATATTCCACCATTAGTTGTCTATTTACCAAATAGAAAATACTCTTTCTCCTCTAATATTAGTACCTACACATTTACATATTCTAAGGAAGAACGTCTAGCCATGATTCAAAATGGTTATGAAATTGCTACTAGAAACAAATTTGAAGATGACCCAGAGTTTTTAGATTGTATTGGTTGTGCAGTAATGAGACGTAAGCAAGAAAGATTAGGTTTGGAATTACCACAAGAATGTAAACAATGTTTCCAAAGATATTGTTGGAATGGTACTATAGCACACGGTAACTCAGCCTCTGTTCCAAGTTCTTCTACTTCCTTAAATACAACTTCATCTGCCTCTATGACAGCTACTAACAATGGTACATCTGTTAGCACAACTGCCTCCACCGATAACCTTCATCATACAACTACCTTAACTGAAGAATGTGAACTATGTGAAGAAAATTCAGCTCTTCATTCAGAAACTACCACCACCATTCATTGCGAAGAGTGTGAAGAAGAAGCTGCTCACAAAACAGTTTACGGTTCAATGACGACTACTACCGTCAGTTGTCACGAATGTGAAGAAGCCGAAGAGCAAACTGTAGGTAATAACTATGTTACTAAAACTTCCATAACTACTGAAACATCCACCTGTGAAGAATGTGAAGAAGCTCAAGCTACCTCTGTAGGTTCTTCAAATGGTTCTTCAAATGGTTCCTCAGGTAGTTCCTCGAATGGTTCTTCCAATGGTTCTTCCAATGGTTCCTCAGGTAGTTCCTCTAACGGTTCTTCTAATGGCTCTACCAATGGCTCTACCAATGGCTCTACCAATGGCTCTATCAATGGCTCTTCTAACGGTTCTTCTAACAATTCAGCTAACGGCTCCTCGAACGGCTCCTCTAATGGTGCTTCAAGTGGTTCTTCCAACAGCTCATACAAGAGTGCAAACAGTTCTAGTGTTTCTTCATCAGTTATGCAAGTTCAAGCAACTGCCACTTCCTCCATTTACAGCGTTTTGTTGAGTGAAAATGTTGGTAGCTCTTTGACAGTTCAATTTGCTGTTCTTTTACTAACCTTTTTAACTACTATTGCAGACTTATTTTAGTTTCAATAATGATTTTTTAAAAAGAAAAACCTTGTAATAATAAATACCCCTTAAAAAGTACTTAACGTGTAAATTTATGTATCATGTATACTGTATATTCATTGTAGTTAATGTACTGAATATTTAGATTGTGTTATATGTAGTTCACAAATGGTAAAAGTGTTCACGAATATATAGGTATAAATCCCCTGTTAAACTAAAATGTATCATGGCAGCTAATGAAATAGTTCACTTTTACAAAATGTTATATCATTTTTCAATAGCCTTTCCACTGGGTACATAACTTTCCTCGTTAGTAATTTATCTTCATTTTTCTATTCTAATTACAAATTATGATATTTTCAGTCTTTCCTTTTCTTTTTCCGAACGGGTGTAAGACGGAAACAGAAGTGAAGAAAACGCTCCTAATTGTCATCAATGACCTGTAATTGACAAGAATCAGAAACGCAACAATGAAACCAATTTTATAATGTAAGTTGTACATTTGTACAAATATCACATTATTAACTGAACAAAATAGCAAGAGCTAACAAATCTTTTGCAAGTTATATGATTTCAATCCAACTATTTTCAATTTTTGGTTAATGTCCCAGTTCAAATCTCAGCCTTCCAAAACTCAGATGAAAGGAAAAAGAAGGAAAGCCCTAAAATCCTGTATGTTCTGCAGGAGACGGAAGTTGAAATGCAACCATACTCGCCCAATGTGTCATCAGTGTAGCGTAAGGAAGCTCCCTGAGTGCATTTATACAAATGACTTCAACTTTGAAGTTACAATGGAAGATCTGCTCGGGGCGGCGCCTAAATTGCCAATTGAAATTGAAGAGTCGAAGAATGATTCAGAGCCTATAAACCTTTCAAGGCACCCAGATAACGTAAAGAACCAGGCAGGAAGTTTATCAAAATGCCGGCATAAGGTAATAGAGAATAATCAACTTATCATCTACGGTCCTACTTCATGGGAATGTATAGTTAACTGTAACAAAGGTTGTTTTGCAAAGGAGTATATGAAGTTTTGGACTAAATTTGAAGCACTGTACGATAATTGGAGAGAAGAAAACAGAAATTATTCAAGTCATGGTACTTCTCTGGATTCAGGCGATTTGAAATTATTGCTGACTGACATTTGTGCACAGTTACCAAGTTGTAAGGAAATAAATGAATGTCTGAATTCTTTCTTTAATGGACCCGTTCATTATCTATTGGGTATTATTGATCAAGAAAAAACAATGTCAGATTTAAAACAGTATTTCAGAACTTTAACACCAAGATCCACAGATGATATTTCCCAAAGATGTGAAATTATAATTGTGATACCAGAAAATGGCAATCTTTATCCAATATGCATAATTTTAACAATATTGCAAATGACATTACCAAAACTTACAAGACTTCCTGTGATTGAAAAGTTTTTGGAAAAAGTTACTTACACATCAGATATAAGGTATAATTTCGTTGAAAAACCTCAATTCTTATTGCTAAGATATTATACAGATCTTGTCATGGACCGTAAATTCTGGGAGCATTCTTACACATATACTCTGGTAGGAGCGCTATGTGAAGCTTCCATTAAATTGGGATTACCAGATGTTGACCAATGGTATAGAGAAGACAAGTACACAAAAGGTATGATCTTCTCGTTAAAAAGAACATTTTACTGGGTTTTGTTCGTTGATGTGAAGACTTCTTTTGAGTATGGAAAGCCTTTATTCATAGCTGATGATAGCATTGACCATGACATTATATTCAATGTAAATAAGCAATTATTTATTGAGAGTGACGATAACAGAAGATTTGATACCATGATCGAATTCTTGAAACTAATAAGACCTATAATTACTGCAATAAACAGCTTGCAAACGACGGAAATTCATATGATGGAGGAAAATGAGGAAAAATTGAAAAAGTTTTTTAAGTCAAAATTGCCACCAGTTAGTCATTATACACAGGAAAACATGATATGTTCTCTGTATCCCATCGAGTCTTGTATTTTTGAAGTTATCATTGGAGTATTAACAAATCTTTATCATATTAGATGGATACACCTTGGTGACAGGACCCCAAAAACTTCAAATGGTATCATCAAGTATTTTTTGATATCTATATCATTCTGCTTAAAGACTCTAATAGCTTTCTATAGGATTGACTCTAACATGTTTCCATTGTTGATTGGAAATAAAAACCACATGTCCCCACACGTCGAACTTTCTTTTGCAGTAACTTCAAAGCTGTTTGTTCGAACATTGTTTGAATTTTATAGCTTTTATTTTGAGACGATGTCGAGGGACGATATTGAAGAGCTAGATTACCTTGGATTAAAAAACAACCAGCGTGCCAAGTTGGATTTGGATAGTTTAGATTTGGAAAATGTGATATCTGTTACATTAATAACAGCGCTTCAAAGGGTCGAGAAACTATCTGATGAGGTCTTCAAAAATGATAAGCTACGCTCCTTTGTGAGACATTCCGACTCATTTTTTACTATATTCTCACTTGGCAAGTTTGCAGAGATTTTATCTTCTCAAGTAATGACTACGTATTATAACGATGTTGAAAGGATGGAAAATAATGCCAGACCAAAAAATTCGAATGCCTTGTGGGAAAACTACTGTAAGATACGTAATACCATGTGGAATATGAAACTTTTTGATATCGTTTTCCATAAGCTACAAGATCGTAGTGACTGAAAAACTGTAATATTAGATATGTAACAAGTTACATATATATATTTTTTATACCAAGTATTAGCTCTACATAATTCTAGCGATTAAATGGTACAGCTTTATCAAATGTGGAGGTGTTAACCATAAAATCGCAAATTATCGAAGTTTTTAATTAGATCGAAAACCATAACCATGATAGTTTATGAGTACTTAAAAGAGTATATTCAAACTTTTTAGAAGTGATTCTCTCACATTGAGTGATTATTATGACAATGATATGGATACTACATTGGAAAATTGTCTGAAAACAAACTGAAGCGATAGTAAGTCAGTAGAGATAGGGATAGTTCCATCATTAATTATATATATATATTCGACAGTGATGCCATTGGTAAACCCCCTTGTTACAAATAGACAGGAAATATAGTCAAGGCCATGCCTTTATGGTATGACATTGAATGTATTACCAAGAAAAGTTATATTGCTAAAAATTGTGTAGGGGACTCCACTTCAACTGTGAGATGTGATAAATTTTTATTTTGAACCATTCATTTGCAAGTTAACAAGTAGTGGCAAATGGACGCAAAACAAAGACAACATTATTAAGCAAATAGGATAGTAAAAGATACAAATAGTGATACCAACGGGATTACAACTGATTATATATATATTGAAAAAGTTTATTCTTACAAATCATAATAGATTGTTTAGGTGCTAGATTTAGAAGAGTCCTATAGTCAGGTGGAGTTTTTCTTTCGTGTTCGGTTAAAGTCTTCGAGACGGATGTAAGACGGAGATCGAGTAAAAAATTAAGATCTGTCGCCATTTCAGTAATAGTGACTAAAAGGATTAATAATAAAATTACATAAACTACAAAAATTTTCAATATCTTACATTATGTCGATAATATATATAAGCGTATCAGAAAATAAACTAAATTTATGATCGAGCTAACTATTAAAAATAAAAACCACATCAAATTTGAAAAATGTATTTCAATTCCTTTAAGAATACGCTTTTTGCAGACATATTGGAACACTTCAACATCATCACGTTCTCTGAGTTAGACAACTTATACGAAGATATTGAGGAACTGAGGTCTGAAATCAACAGCTCTTTTCATAGTTGTGAAGAGGATAATGACAGCCCTTGCGAAAATAAAGTTGATGGAGCTACGAGGACTGTAGAAAATAGAAAAGATTTATTTTTAGTCGAGTGGAATGGTCCCAAGGATCCAGAAAATCCCTTAAACTGGACTTCTTACGAACGATACCTAACAACACTTTTAATTATGCTGCTTACTTGTGTGACATACATGGGTTCTTCCATTTACACACCTGGCGAAGAAGGTATTAGAAAGGAATTTAAAGTAGGGCATGTCACAACCACATTGAATCTATCATTATATGTATTGGGATACGGTATTGGCCCTATTGTGTTTTCACCACTATCTGAAATTGCAAGGATCGGCCGTCTTCCAATATATATGTACACGTTCTTCATGTTTTTTCTCTTTCAAATTGGACTGGCTACTGTACACAATATTGGTGGTCTTATTGTTATGAGATTTATTACTGGTATATTGTGTTCACCAGCATTAGCTACTGGAGCTGCCACTATAGGTGATATAAATCCTCCCGAAACTGTTCCTGTCTATTTAGGGTTATGGTCAGTCGGTACTATGGTTGCCCCAATACTAGCGCCCCTACTTGGTGCTTCTATGGTTGTTGCAAAAGGATGGAGATGGATTTTTTGGTTCATGACAATAATTTCAGCTTTTACATTTATTTTATTGTTTTTCTTCTTTAAGGAAACCTCCCATGCTGCTATTCTTTCACGTAGAGCTCGTCGACTTAGAAAAGAAACAGGAGATGACAGATATTATGCATTACAGGAAAAAAAGGACTCAGATAGGCAGTTCAAGCAATTTTTGATATCAACATTTTATAGGCCATTTGAAATCATTGTAAAGGAACCTATTGTTCTAGCCTTCGATATCTATTCCGGTTTGGCTTATGGAGCCTTTTATCTCTTCTTTGAATCATTTCCAATTGTTTTTATAAATGTTTACCATTTTACGTTAATTGAACTGGGTTTATCCTACTTAGGCTTCTGTGTCGGTTGTTTCATTGCCTTCTCATTATTTCTTTTGTTTTTAATCAAGGTACTCAGACCAAAGTTCGCTAACAAGACATTTGTCCCTGAAACATTTCTATTGTTGTTAATGTATTTATGCTGGTTTTTCCCATTATCCTTATTCTTATTTGGTTGGGCAGCTAGTACACACTGGATTGTACCAATCATTGCGCAAGTTTTTTTTGTTACTTGTTGTTGGAATCTGTTCCAGGTAACATTTGCGTATTTGGCATACAGCTTTCCAGATTACGTTGCCTCTGTATTCGCAGGCAACGGATTTTTCAGAGCAGGGTTTGCATGTGGATTCCCATTATTTGGGCAGGCTATGTATAACAACCTAGCAATTGATGGATACCCTGTAGGTTGGGGTTCAACGATCGTCGGTTTTGTAGCGTTAGGTTTATCAGCGATTCCGTTCATCCTTTATAAATATGGTGCAAAGCTTCGTGCCAAATCTAGGTTTGCCCATTAGTTGGATTGAATAGGTTGTTCATTTTTGTTTCAGCATCAAGAAGTACCTCTGAGGCTTTGGTTTTTCTCAAAAATCCCATTTTAGTCTGAATTAATAAATAAAGGTCAGATCGCTCAGTTAACCTTTTTCATGTTGAAGGTTTATTTTCCATTTGTTAGTTTTCAATTATTAACCAACCCGAAATCGGATATTTTTGAAATATATAATCATATATAGAATGTCAAAGTTTTTTAATACAAAGTTCGTATCGATTAAATAAGACAACAAAATAGAATTCTAAGACTATCGCCACAATGTCATGCATGAGTCCAAATTAGTGTACAAATTGATGTATAAATTACTTGCAGTTTTTCTCAAGCAGCATATTCTTCTTCAATATCAACTATTTTGTCTAACCCTTCCCCTCGGAATTGTAAGTATATATTACAAAGGTCTTCCATTTGTTTAACGTTTAACATATTCTCCACCTATACTGTATAATTGCTCCTGATTCCCACCAGTATATAATGTGTTAGCCATATCATGCTCTGAATTCACTTTCCTGGTATTCTAAGATCCTTAGCGACTGGTATGAGTTCATAACCTATATAAAAGACATATATCTCAGCCTGTATTTTTTATTCTGAACTTTGTTAAAATTCTTGCTCCAACCTTTCTTGTCCTACTTGTAACTGGCAAACGCAAATTTTACGAAGTGAACTTATCAATTAAACTTGAAATAGTAACATTATCTGTTGAAAATTTGTATTTATCATATTACTAAGCTAAAACCAAGTATATTTTCTTCTGGTTCTATTAAACATAAAATGTATATAAAATACTAATTAAAATGGATATATAAAACCACAGTATGATTTCAATTTGACTGGTATAAATGTGTTTTATATTTCTGTTTCTCAATTATGAACTATCCTTCAATGGTATGATCGTTGATATCAGCTGATTATTTGATGCATGCATATTGGCATCTACTTCTAGTTCGTATAGATGCCTATTTCGTTATACTTGCATTGTATCACGTGCTATTTTATTTCCAAGATTATCATTGCAAAATAGTTTCAGTTTTATTGATAGTATCAACTAGATTTCTTTTATACAATTTATATAGTACAACTCAGAGCCTAGTGCTGTATTTTCAATACTTCTTTAGATAGTTAATATAAAATTGTTATATTTTATATGCAATGACATTTAAATTGAAAAGTGATATATATATAAATAAATGATAAATGAGGTATGCAATGTGATGCGTAATAACTGTATAATGCTTGTTGTTTGTTTGTTTGATTACGCCCTGTACTAATCATTGAAAGTTCCCAGTATGCCAACTATCTTTTTAATGGTTCCCTTATCGTCGTCAACCTTCTCGATGTCAAATTTCTTCTCGGCCTTATAGATTTAATCGCATTTTCCTTATAAGTGTTGCTGTTATATATTGAAATTGTATCATAACGTTTGTTGCACTTATATGAATTTATTTTAGGTCTTGTTAAGTTTAGCTTTCCGGCCTCTACTTCCCTTAGAAATCTCATAACCATGGCATCCTCTTCAACTTCTAGTCTGTTGAAGTAGCTCTCGCTGGCGGCAGTTAGGTATTTGTCAGTAGGTATAGAAGTCATGATTATATTATATGTTAAATTGTTTGGTTTTATGGAATAATTTAAATGAAAATAAATTCTTATCTTAAGTCAAATGCTTGCTTATATAGGAGTATTGTTGTGACAACTCATCATTATATTAAAGATCTATGGTATGGCTTAGTCACATACTAAATCGACGGAGATAGTAAGAATCCGCGGAACTCCATTCTGCTGAGTCAAAAAAAAAAAAATATTTTTCTCGAGGATTTATCACCGCCTCGGCCGAAACTGATAAAGAGAGCATTATTAATTTGATTATGTAAAAGACGTTTACTTCACCCACATAAGTTACTAAATCGGGCTACAATGAGAATGCCAAAACCGCAGTTTTTTCTGTCCGATCAATATATGTTTTTGAGAAATGGTCATGATTTAGAAACGAAATATACAAGTCAGCATTATTGTGATGATTGAAATTTGAGATACGTCCGTGGTGATTGAATAGTAGCATATTTTTTTTGGTTTATCATTTCTTGGTTACATTACACAGGCTTAATCCACCTTCCATTTAATATTCGTTCTATATGACCCAAATATGAAGGACGACGATCAAAGTTAATGCTTAATTAAAATCTTATTATATTCATAATCTTCATACATTGTGCCTTGAAAATTTTTAGGATGCATTTAATCTTCATAAGTTTTGGTCCGCGACCAACCGTGTATTGGCTTTGCGACGGTATCATATCTCAACTAAAAAGGACAGTGTTACTCTTAACCAAGATTTTGAAAGACATTAGTTTGATTGCAACTGAGCCCATGTCAGCAGAGAGATAGTTAAATATTGTACTATTATATTAGATTCATACTATTTTTTCTATTATTTAAATGCTACAGGATTATTAATTTGACGACAGGCCACCTATTTTGTTTCACCTAAAGGCGGGAAAGTTTGGCAAGTTGCATTGATTTGTAATTTCTTAGCTTTTATTAATTCTTTTTTTACGTTTAAGAAAATAGTATAAGTACACCTATTGAAAAGTGTCTTTACATAGTCCCAGTCACTGAATAATTATTGCTAATTAGTGATAATAAATTGCCAACTCAATTAAGTTACTTTTGAATATTAATAATGTTTTGGTGTTTTATATCGATGAAATTTGAGAATGGCTATATGTATGTGTCAGGAAATCATGGTGACTTTCCTCAACGTATAATTTTTGTAAGCGAAAGATTAACTGCTTGCTAGCTATATTCACGGAGTTCTATTATGAGTGCAATCAGTGTATGCCACTTTAAATCACAACCTTGATATTCAACTACCATGTCGTCTGATGATTTGAGGTGGTAAAAAACTTACTTAAACAGATATTATCCTGCAATATAATTTTTTCTTACTTTCACATTTAGCTTTCAAAACCTTAATCCAGTCAAAAGTTTTATAATCTGCAAGTTGGTAGTACGAAAACCCAAAAACAAAATGTTGGTATGCCAGTCACCCAGAAACAAGATGGTTACGGTGAACGGCTTTTCATCGAGAAATTCATTCCGTTAACCAGTTTTAGCAAGATTGAAGCGTTGCAGTAATTAAGAAAGCTTGGTGTTGTTGAGGGTTAAAATTTTGCCTTCTGGCAGCAGTGATTTTAAGCCGTGAATAATTTGATTAAAATGGGTTGTTTAGAAACATTTATGGCTTTCTAGAAACAAATCCATTGGTATAATACAAAAATGTATTTTGTTATCAGTTTTTCAACAAATTTAACAGTAAATTCGGCGATTTACAATACAGGCAATCAGTTATATAATTACTTTTATGTGTTATTCGGTGTTTATACGGTTCCTATAGTATGAGTAAATTTAATGATGTATACGAGCACGGTGACCCCTAGTCACAATTAAACCCAACATCATTCTAAGAAGAAACCAGCAGAATTCAAGTTTATGATAACACTATTTGGGATATACTCCGGATGAGGACATAAATTAATTATATACTAAATTCTTATACTACTGCGAAGTTCTTTTTACGATTTAATTCTGGTTCTTACATTCTCAAACCGGAATAACATAAAACTGCTATAGATATCAGCATACTCCAAAAGGGTTAACATCCACGCATTATGTAAATCCTCAACGATTTACCGTTAAAACTTTCACCGAACCCTTTTTGCCCTTACCGTTGCTTTACCGAGGATGATTACATTGCCAATTTTCTTTTTGCTTAAAGTTCGCGCAGTAGCACCCGTAAGATTTTCTGCCCCATGTAGTCTGGCTATTGTTGCTTTCCTGCGTACACCATCAACCACGGACACGTCTGCTGTATTAATAGTGAAAAGGCCATTTTTGGCAAAAAATGTTGCTCTGCAGTGGAATAGTGAGGAATTCAAGAGTATCAAAGGTTCTGGAGTCCTTCGAGACAAGTTATTTTTACTATATGTTTCTTGAGTCCAATCGGTGTGAGTGCATGAATTTCTTTCGATGTACTATATATAAGGAATATTATCGAAAGTATGGTCTTTTAGGGCAGTATGTAACTTGATGAAAAAAGCTGTTTCTTTTTAAAGGGTGCTGCTACTTGAGTTATCAATCATGTCAGACCTCGAAGATTCAATAGAATTAGACAATGTTGAGGCTAAAAATCGTAATTCTAGTCCTATCACAAGGATAAGCGTGCCTCATACTGGCCAACGAGCTCGTTCTCTTGTACATGGCATTAAAAGAATATTCAACGATATAGCTCACAGCAATAAACTAGCAATGTTCAAACAACGTTTTATAATAAAACGGTTAATTTTAGTTGTATTTCTTATTATAGCATCAGTTCTCATTCATCATTCAGCTAAAGAGGATATAAAATACCAGTTTTACACCACCATATTTCGTGTTGATGAAGTAGCTAATAAGAAAGACCTATTAAATATTGATTTATCAACGTATATTGAATGGCAAAATTGGAAACATTCTGCGGTGACTCAAAGAACCATGAACCAAGAATATCGAACCAATACCTTGAAAGGTTATGTGTCAAATTTGAATTTAGATAACGTGAAGGCTAAACAGAAAAATTCAGGTGATGTGGACTCTGAAATGATAGATATTGCAAATATGGATAAAGAATATCATAAGACTTATGATACTCTTATTACATGTAAAGATTTGTCCTATAATAATACCATTGAACATTCCAAATGGACAAAAATTTTAGAAGATGATCTATATGAAGTCAGAAGAGAATTAATCAATTCCAAATCTTGGATTGTCAAACATGTTACAAAAGATGATGAACACGGCATGTCCGAAGATGAAATCATTTCCCAAAGATGGTTTAGGTTTGGAGGGGCATCTATCTGGCTGCCAAGTGAACAATGTTATCTTGTCTTTTCAAGAATTGTTTATACTCGTATAAAAAACTTTAAAGATCATCCACACATTTCTTTAGTAAGAGCTCAAGCATTCGACAAGGACTGGAACGAAATTAAAGGGAAAAGAATTCCATATATGGATGTCGTCAAGCCGAAAAATATGGAAGCAGAATTAATTAAAATTGATGAGGAATTAAATATTGACGACTGTCGAAAATACAAATTTGGATCAATAGAACATGAAAGTTGTACAGTTGAAAGAACTAAAAATCAATTGAAAAATGAAGAAAGGAAAAAGAAAATATTATCAAAATACTATATGACATATCCAACCATTCTAAAAATTCCTTTTGATGCTGATAATGACTGGAGAGGTCCTGAAGATCCTCATGTAATTTTAAGAGAAACTGGAACAGATGAAGAACCGGTTGTGATTTTTAACATGTTTGATTCAAATACTGGTTCAAGAAGAGTTTACAGTTATTTACCACATAGAAAATCCGATCCAATGATTCAATATAACATCCCAGAAAGGAAAATGCAAGGTACTGAAAAAAACTGGACACCATTTTTCCATCCATATTCACCAAAGAGCAAATTATCTCGTGGGTTTATTCATTTTATTTATACCTTCAGTCCTTTAGAAATTTTGAAATGTTCTATGAACGATGGTATCTGCAAAGTGGTGTTTGATAAAAAGACTTTAGATTTATCCAAGGATAATGAATTTGGTGGTATGAGAGGTGGTACACAATTTATTCCATTACCAAACATTTTACCATCAATTAAAAATAAAAATATTTGGATTGGTTTCCCTAAGTTACATATTAATGGTTGTGGTTGTGGTGACCGTTTTTATAGGCCAATGTTAGATGTATTAGTGGAAAGTGATGGTGTTTATCATCAAGAACTTGTAGTCCCAACTCTAGATTTTGACTTTGATGTTCTTTCATGGGATTTAAAAAGCACAGCATGTGGTGGTATTAATATATTGAGTCCAAATTCGATTACTCATTGGGAAATTGTCAGTCAAGATCCAGTAAGCAAAAAATTCGAAGATTATATGACATTAACCTTAAGTGAATCTGATACATTGACGAAAGTTATGAATGTTAGAGGACTATTGAATTATATTTTGGGTATTTATAAAGACAAAGATATGAATGATAAATTCGAAATAAGCAGCGAATCTGATGCTATTATCGGTAAAACTTTATCATGCTTAGTCTCTCAAGCCAAAGCTGATTGTAAGGCTTATGGCAGGAGTCATCCAGAAGATAAAGAAAAGAAGAGGAAGGAAGAGGAAGAAAAGAGAAAGAAGGAGGAAGCAAAGAAGAAGGAAGAGGAAGAAAAGAAGAAGAAGGAAGAGGAAGAAAAGAGGAAGAAGGAAGAGGAAGAAAAGAAGAAGAAGAAGGAAGAGGAAGAAAAGAAGAAGAAGAAGGAAGAAGAAAACAAGAGAAAAGGGGAGGTAAAGAAAAATTAATACTAAACTTAATCAACAATAATAGTAGTGCCGAAAGACATAGCTGCATGAAGAATATTGTAAGCTCTTTTTTTCCCAAAGTTAACTTTTTTTATAGTTCAGGGAACTTACAAAAAAAGAAAAATATTTATGTATAGCCTGTTGAGTATTGTTCTGAATACATTGTCATTCAATAAAAGCTTTTGAAATTATGTTATAGTACATGATGTTCAAGAAAGTTATAAATATTCACATATATTCAAGATGTGACAAATAAGAAATCTTGATCAATAAGAAATCACAAAATTCTACCTATATCATGAGATATTTGTTTTAATTAGAATAATAAAAGTAGTCTTAATGACAAAAAAATGAGCAAATCTAAATTAAGCTGTAATGTGAGCCATCTTTGAAAAATAGTAGCAAGTAATAATTACTACCATGTGCAATTGTGTTATGATAATAATATTAGTATCGGGGATAAGAATAGTCTCACGGCGTTATTGGGCTGTTTTTAACTGTCTTTCACGTTGTCAAGATTATTGTTTTCTTTGAAGAGATCTCAAGTTCTCTACGTAGATAAGTTAAATGAATTAGTAAGGAATGGGCAGTACCCTTTGTAAACTAGACGAACATTGTGCTCTCTCCGAAGTATGAGAGACAACAAAAAGAAAGGGTAGTTAAACACTTTCATTCTTGTATAAAAGTACAACCAGATATCGTAGGAATGCAACTTAACAAACAATGATGCACGTGTGAAAATTCGCCTAAAGTACAGAGGTTTCTTTATTAGCAAAACTTGTACAGAAAGTACAGATATACGGGGTAGCTGCAACGACATGGATTATAAATGTAACTTTCGTTCCAAATTGGTGCATAAATTACCAATCGGGTTGATATGTATTGGTAACAGCTGCAGGGCCCGTTTTTAAAAGCGTGTTTACGCGTTTTTTTTCTATTTTCGTGAATTGTTTTCTATTTTTATATCTTTTTGTGTTTTGTTCGTGAACAGCTTTAACAATGTTTCGAGATCTGATAAATAGTATCTCTCTGCGATACACGAAAAAAAGTAAATGAAAAAATTTTCGATGGGAATGCAACAATAACAATAAATGTTTAGAAAGATTTAAAAGTTGAAGTATTATCCAGTTCAAGAATTCAAAGTATTATTTCCTTTCAGCTAATATATTATCCAGATATTTGCCTTGTTTATACCTAAGAATTTACTAGGTATGTCCGACTCAAAATCAGATCTGGAATTAAATGATTTCAGCGATAAATATATTACTCCAGATGCCCCATTTCTCCAGAATGACACCGTCGATAAGAGGTCGAATCCAATGACTTTCAAGAATAAAGTAGCGTCCCTTCTTCATGGATCTAAAAGGTTGTTCTCCAATTTAAACACTAATACTACGCGATTGACAAAATTGAGAATTACTTACAAAAGATTAATAATTATATTAGTTATAATTTTGTCAATTTTAACTTTTCATAAGAGAGGTAGAGAAACCGTCCAATATGGATATTATACTACCTTCTCTAAGCAAGAAGTTCGTCATAAAAAAGATTTACTGCATATTGATATAGCTAAGTTATTAAGATTTAAAAATTTGAAGAAATCAGCTGTTAGTAACAAAGTATTAAGACAAGATTATGTAGCAAATAATATTAGAGGTTATGTTTCCAATTTAGATATTAGCAAACGATTATTAAAGAGTCATAAATCTGAAGAAGACGTTTTACATTCTGGTGAGAAATTAGACATTGCAAAAATGGATAAAGCATCTCATAAAACGTATGATAGCTTGATTACGTGTGATGATTTAGCATATGATGGAACCATCGAGCATTCTAACTGGACTAAATTGTTAGATGACGATTTATATGAAATTAGAAATACATTATTAAATTCTCACACATGGATAGTTAGAGAAGTTCAAGCTGACGATGAAAAAGATATGTCTGAAGATGAAATTATTAGGAAAAGATGGTTTAGATTTGGTGGTTCCGCAATATGGCTACCAAGTGAAGAATGTTACCTTGTTTATTCTCGTATCATTTATACTCGTGTTGTTAAAGATCAACCACATGTTTCATTGATTAGAGGCCAAGCTTTTGATAAAAACTGGAATGAAATTAAGGGCAAACGTATTCCATATTTAGATGTCATGCAACCTAAGAATATGGCAGCTGAACTAGCTAAAATTGACGAGGAATTAAATATCGAAGATTGTACCAAATATAAAATGGGTACAACAACTTATGAATCATGTGTCAATGAACATACGAAAAATAAGATTAGAAATGAAAAATTAAAAGAAGAAATTTTTTCAAAATATTATATTACATATCCGACAATATTCGATATTAATTTTGATACAGATGGTGATTGGAGAGGTCCAGAAGATCCACACATTATTTTGAGACAAACTGATTCATATGAAGAACCAGTAATCATTTTCAATATGCAGGATACAATTATTGATAAAAGAAGGGTTTACAGTTATTTGCCACATAGAAAGTGTAATCCAATGATTCAATTTAATAATATTGTTGATCGTGAGATGCAAGAGATTGAAAAAAACTGGACACCATTTTTCCATTCATATTCACCAAAGAGTCAGTTATCTCGTGGTTTCATACATTTCATTTATACATTCTACCCATTAGAAATTTTAAAATGTTCTTTGAACGATGGTTCTTGTAAAATGATATTTGATGCGAAGACATTATCACTTTCTGAAGAAAATAAATTTGGTGGTATGAGAGGTGGTACACAATTTATTCCATTACCAGATATTTTACCATCAATTAAAGGTAAAAATATATGGGTTGGTTTCCCTAAATCACATATTAATGATTGTGGTTGTGGTGACCGTTTCTATAGGCCAATGCTAGATTTATTGGTTGAAAATAATGGTGTTTATCATCAAGAACTTGTAGTCCCAACTCTAGATTTTGACTTTGATGTTCTTTCATGGGATTTAAAGAGCACAGCATGTGGTGGTATTAATATTTTGAGTCCAAACTCTATTACTCATTGGGAAGTAATTAATCAAGATCCATTAAGCAAAAAATTTGAAGATTACATGACATTAACCTTGAGTGAATCCGATACATTGACTAAAGTAATGAACATTAGAGGTGTATTGAATTATGTTTTAGGTATCTATAGAGACAAAGAAATAAAGGATTCTTTTGAAATTAGTAGCGAATCTAATGCAATTATTGGTAAAACAATTAATTGTGTGGTAGCTAAAGCTAAAGATGATTGTAGAGCATATGGTGAATCGCATCCTGACCCAAAACATTAGCATTGAGCTTAACCAATAATAAAAAAAACCAAAAAAAAAAAAAAAAGCTAATAGAATACGATAAGAAACCATCGCATATATGTATAAATATTTGAGAACTAAGTAAATAATTAATTCAACTTTGTAAACAGAAAGAAACTGCTATAATATTAAAGAAATGTATGTAATTGTACAAAATAGAAAGAATATATAGTGGTAATGATGTGTGCAAATCGAGTAAGAAGATAGTTAGTTAGTTGTATTAATTTGAATCCAATTTAATACGAACGGCTTTGGTTTGAGTGTAGTTATCAATAGCTTCTGAACCCATTTCTCTACCTAAACCGGATGCATTAAAACCACCAAATGGAACAGTTTGATGGAAATCGTTGTAAGTATTAATCCAAACGGTACCAGCCTTAACTCTATCAGCTACTTTAATAGCGTTATTAATATTAGTTGAATGAACACCAGCGGCTAAACCATATTCGGAATCATTAGCCATCTTAACAACTTCATCTAAAGTTTTAAATTTAGTAATTGTGATGACAGGACCAAAAATTTCCTCTTTGACAATTCTCATATCTTCAGTGACGTTACCAAAAATAGTTGGTCTAACGAAATAACCTTTATTACCAATTCTCTCACCACCAGTAATTAAAGAAGCACCTTCTTTTTTACCAATGTCAACATATTGTAAAATTTTGTCTAATTGCATTTGAGAAGTTTGAGCACCTTGGAAAGTGTTATCATCGAATGGGTTACCGACTTTAACAGATTCTGCAGCTAATTTTAATTCTTCGACAAATTGGTCGTAAATATCTTCTTGAACATAAGCTCTTGAACCGGCACAACAAACTTCACCAGAATTATAGAAAATACCAGTGATAATATTTTGAACGGCATCTTTAATATTAGCATCTGCGAAAACAATATTTGGAGATTTACCACCTAATTCTAAAGTAACTTTTTTCAAACCTAAAGCAGCGGATTGATAAATATGTTTACCAGTTGCAGTAGAACCAGTGAAAGCGATTTTTTTGATCTTTGGATGAGTAGTTAAAGCTTCACCGACGATTTTACCGAAACCGGAAACGATATTAATGACACCAGGTGGGATACCAGCTTTTGGAATATATTGAGAAACATATAAAGCTGATAATGGAGTAGATTCAGCTGTCTTCAAGACGACAGTGTTACCAGTAACTGTTGCAGGAGCGATTTTCCAAGCCCACATTAAAAGAGGGAAATTCCATGGAATAATTTGACCACAAACACCTAAAGGTTCTCTTTTAGTATACGAGAAATGTGTTGAACCTGTATTAATTACTCTACCATCTAATTTATCAGCATAACCGGCAGAAGATTTTAAGTAGTTAATAACTAGTTGAACATCACCTCTAGCGTTAGTAATAGATTTACCATTATCTAAGGATTCAATGGAAGCGATAATTTCTTTATCCTTTTCAATAAATTCGGCTAATTTATATAAGGCATTACCTCTATTAATTGGATCAATAGTAGACCAAGAACCATTATTAAATGCAGTTTCAGCAGCCGATACAGCATGTTCAACATCATCTTCTCTACCTTCATAAATATGACAAATTTCTTCTTCTGTTGAAGGATTAATAACTTCAAAAGTTTTATGTTGTTTTGAAGGAACAAATTTATTGTTAATGAACAGACCTGTTGGTTGTTCATATTCTAATCCATTAGGTAATTTAATTGGAATAGATAAAGGTAAATGAGAGAAGTAACGTAGATGTATTCTACCAATTTGAGTAGAAGAAGATCTTAAAATAGCAGATGATCTTGTGAACATGGTTGTGTTATTTTGATTGAATGTTTTTCTTTTTGATTATATTTTTCCTTCTCTCGAACAATAATTTAATAATCTGATGATGATATAATAATAATAAAATCTCCTTGCTTATATACTCTTCCACAAAGAAAATCCCCTCTATACTCTTCCCCTCCTTTTTTGTCCGAGATGGTTCCTCCCCCCCTCTTTTTTCTTTCTATCCCATCGGCTTGTAACAAGTTTATTTTCTCCATTTAGCACATCGCACGGCTGTGCAATTTAATTATTTTTTTCAATATTTTGCGGGTTTAACAGAAAACAAAAACGGAAATCAACAGCGAGCAACAGCGAGCAACACACAAAAAAACTCCGTGAATTGCCGAAAAAAGTGGGGGTGGTTATGTTATATCACACATACAATTCTTGTAAATTCTCACATTTAGTATTGATTATTGTACGTAATCGATTCTTAAATTGTTGATTTCTATCCTTTTGACACCTGATTAATTCTCTCTTAACTATGGGATTACCACTAATATTCAATTTTCTTAATCCATAATATGGTAAAAAATTTATTAAATCGTAGCAATCTTGAATTCCATTTCCGGAAATATCTAATTCTTGTAATGTAATAAATTTGTCATCATTAAATGGTAATGTCTTTAACTTGGGAATATTAGTAATACTTAATCGTTTGATGGTCCGCGGAATGCAATTTTCAAGAAATTTAATAATATCGTTCGGATCTCCATATTTTATCTCTATGGATTCCAAATCTTGACAGTTTGCCATATCAAGTGTTTGTAAATTAGAGAATCCATTTGTTTTAAATTCTCTTAATCGTGGGAATGATTCAATCCTGTTTTTACCTTGTATTTTTATTGATCCGATACTGTGTCCATCATCGTTTATTATTTGTAGTACTCGTAGACTCTTACTGTATTCATCATTAGAGAATTGTTCAATGCAATTATTATTCATTAACAAATTTTTCAAATTTGGTAACATTCCTATATTTTTAACCTCTGTAATTTTATTATTACTTAAATTTAATGTCTCTATACTTAACCATCCACCAAATTTATTGTCATTATTTTTAATTATCTTGCTGAAATCCAATATCCCACTTAAATTATTGAATGATAAGTCTAATGTTTGAATCATTGAGTCGCCTATTCCATCCAATGATTCAATTTCATTATGTGATAAATTAACATGTTTTAAATTGTGACAATTTGATAAAAATTTTAAATTTGATGCAATTAAATTGAAACTCAAATTTATCTCTTCAATACGAGAATTTTCATTAATTGAGACAAATGCATTTTTGATCTTATTCCCACTCAGATTAATTATCTTACATTGATTTGGTATCCCATCGACTAAATTAATTTCATTATCACTTAAATCAATCTTAATTAAATTTGGTAAATACTCATTCAACCCGATAAAATTTTTCAATTCTTTATATTTATTAATATTAATCTCAATAATATCATTCCAGTCAATTTTTTTCTTACCTTTTTTTCGAAGACTGATTTGACCTAATGAATAATTTTCTTGATCGATACAATCCGTTAAAATTGAAAT
The DNA here is from genome assembly GCA_030571655.1 of Jamesozyma lodderae. Taxonomy (NCBI): domain Eukaryota; kingdom Fungi; phylum Ascomycota; class Saccharomycetes; order Saccharomycetales; family Saccharomycetaceae; genus Jamesozyma; species Jamesozyma lodderae. Next base: position 167,009 of record JAJLYF010000011.1, on the reverse strand, counting down.
CAAATTTTGTTTTGTCTCATTAAACGAATCATTATGTTCTTCCTCTTCCTCTTGTTTCCTTTGTAGCATTATCTTTCTCATTAATGTCTTTTTATCAATCTTAGGTGTATCAATGGGTACAGTATCGTTTGGATTAAAATCAATTTCTTCCTCATCCATCGTAAAAGTAGATGTTATATTTTTAGAATTATTAGATTGATTATTAGTTGTATTATCAGTTGTATGACTTGTTGAAATATCTTGAAATTCAATTCCTGGTACCCATTCACCTTTACTATGTTTGAATCCATAACCAATTGAACCTGGCGTTATTAAATTTAGTTCTTTGGCATTTTTGTTAACAGTACTATATTTAGTACCTTGTGTCTTTAATAAATTATTATAAACTTGTTTTGCCTCTAATGCTGGATCTGAATCTTGTTCCGTTTCTTCTCCTTCTTCTTCGTCGTCCTCAGAGTGTTCTCTATTTGTATCGGTTTTCAATTGCTTTAATTCGTTTTGTTTTTTAAACGTATTCCATACTTGGCCTGATAAATCACCAATTCCGGTGATAATTAAAGCAGATTCAGGTTCTCTATATCGACGATTTTCTTTCAATTCTTCGTTATTATTTTGTTCATTTATATTTTCACTATAATTAAAATTTAATTTTTTATCATCTTCATTTCTCATATATTTCAAAAACTGTGCTGGTTGTTCATCAACAGTAGTGCCTCTAGTTGAAATTGATGTCTTAACGCGTTGATGGACAGTGCCATAATCCATAACACTGTGTGTGGATGACGATGAAGATGACGGCGACAGTTCAGGGCTTTTCCCATGCCAACTTTTAGTTGGATTATTTGTACTATCCACTATGACATCACTATTATTATTATCAAATTCACTAATATTTCCAGCAGTATTATTAACTTCATTTAATCTGGACAAGAAAACAGAATCGACAAAGTTATCATTAATCTTGTAATCCTTGAATTGTTTTTTATTTTTCGTATCCACTGTCGTACCATTTGTTCTATAAGTATTCGGTTGGCTTATGTGAAATGAACCTAATTCATCCGATAACGACTCTAATGAATGAGAAACTTCGTCTTCATTGCTCGTAAACCCCATTGAGTTACTATGATCCATCTCTGCAATCCTTTACACCTGAATATATATCTACACTACAATATATACATATGTATAATAATACCCTTCGAGATCTATAAATGTAAACAAAACAATCTCGAAAAAAAAATCTTTCACTAAGAGTTACCCGGCCGCATAATTTTCCAATATATATGATAATAACTATTAGTTCAGGTCAGTAAAAGCATCGATAACATAGGATAGGCTATCACAATAAGCTGGATAGTGGGTTTGTATCAAGACAGGTTATCAAAGGTTGCTCCACCCACAGGGATATTTTTGTCTAGAAGTTTTTCGGTCGCTTTGGAAGCCACAGGAGATACACAACAGCCCGATACTATCTTGATTAATAACTGATATAATCCCTGGTGATTCCCCCATAACGTAAAACTAGTCTATAACTCTCTTACTATCCCACTTGTTACACTCCCAGTTTCTTTGCCCCGATCTGGTAATTAATCGCCAAATTTCCTGTTTGAGGTATTTCTTCCTGTCACAACATACGACCGCTTCTATGTTTTTTTCGCTCCTTCTTTTCTTTCAAAATCACCAAAATTTTTAGTGTTAAAAATAAACAAAGTAAATAAAAATAAACAAACCAAGATAACATCAATTTTTTGAATAGAAAGGATAGTTCTAAAGATATATATATCTTCGAGTCATCATCGCAGCTACGGTAAGCAGGAATAACTTATACCCTCGTTTTTTTGATATTCGAATCAGAGAGCACACACCTTTTTTGTTCCTTTTCTCTACTCCAATATATTTCTACGGTTATTTACCACTGGTACAAAAAAAGGATTCAATTAAAGATGAATCTTAATAATAATAATAGTAATAATCTTCATGCTAACTCGAACCCGAGTTTTGTAGAAAGCATACTAGAAGGATCTTCAAAAGATTTAAATATTCCTGGATCAAGATCAGGTTCAGGTTCTACTGCAACAACAACAATACTTTCGCCATCACAAATGTCCCCACAACAACCTGTTATTATCAATGATAATGATACAGATACAAACTTCTTCAAAGTGTTATCAGAAAATTTAAAATACGCATTTAATAGTCCATTACCAACGACTACACAATTTCCAACACCTTATTCATCTAATCAAGATCCAACATCTCGCATAAATAATGCAAAGAATCCAAATGATAGTTTACAACAACAATCAATAGATTCTTCAGTAATTGAAAATAGTATGACTACGGGGATTTACGTCAGTAGTAATAATAATAATAGCAGTAGCAGTAGCAATAACAACAATACCAACAGTAATAATCAAAATCAAGCAGATACAATAAATATTAACACCGATGGTAATGGCGAGACTTTGGATGATATGAATATTCAACCTTCAACAGTTTTACAATTCGGTAGTAACTTCCCAAATGAATATTTATTGGCCTCACCAGAACAATTAAAAGAATTTTTACTTGACTCACCCGCTGGTTTCAATTTTTTTCACAAGACTCCAGCAAAGACTCCATTAAGATTTGTAACAAATTCAGCTAATTTCAATAATTCGAATTCAAACAGTAAAACAGCTTCAAGCTCATCTAATCTAATTCATTTGTTTAATTCAGTGAATAATAACTCAAATCAAATTGATGACCAAATGATGATGCAAGATCCAAATAATATTATTAACCTTAATGCAACACAAAATAATGGAAATTTTGATAAAATTTTCAATAGAACACCACTGAAAAAAATTGATATTAATTTAATGTTTAATTCAACAAATTATCAATTATCAAACTCTGTATCACCATCAAAAAAATTATCTATGTCATTAACACCATATGGTAGAAAAGTTTTAAATGATATGGGTACGCCTTTTACAACAAAAAATTTAAACTCATCAAATAGTGCATTAGTTGATTTTCAAAGAGCAAGAAAAGATATTAACAATAGAAGTCCCGAAACAATATTAAAATATAATAAAAATAAACTTACACAAAATAAAGTTATTCTAACTCCAAATAACAGGAAAAATAAAAAAAGAAAAGTTATTAATAATAAAAATTTTAATAGTAGTAATCATATTCAAATTAATGAAAATCTTAATGTCCCAAACAATAACAATATTGATAAGCATAAATACAATAATGATAAAGAAAATAGAAATACAGTTGAAATAGTACCTACGACAATACAACAAGATAATGATAACGATGATGATGATGATGATGACATTTATGGTTCTTCTCCAACTACCATTCAATTGAATTCGTCTGTCACTAAATCAATATCAAGATTAGATAGTAATAAAATACCGAATTTAAGAAATTTGGATTTAATTAATGAAACAACTGGTGAAAAATTATTTGATATCAATTTAAGAAGAATGCCTTTATCACCAACACCAAAATCACATAGTATAACCAATACCAACTCAAATCTTGTTAATTTAGAAGTACCTGAATTACCTAAAATGGGGTCCTTTAGAAGTGAAGGTAATACATCGTCTGGTCAAATTTCATTACCTACCACAAAGATAAATAATCCAATAGGTCCATCTATTTCTAATTTACCATTAACCTCGACATCTATAGGAGCACACAAGGCGACATCACTCGGACAAATATCATTATCTTCTGCAACACAAACTTTGGCGTTATCGATGAACAATGGAAACAATAACAATAATGACTCGCAAAAATTGAAGATTAAAAAAACTAGATCCAAAAAACCGAAATTTCAAGTTTTTGTTTCTAGTATTCACAAGTTCAATGAGCCTAATAGCTCAATACCCTTATCCCCAAGCAGCTCAAAAAAGGAGTCGAATAAATTAACCAATAAATTGAAACGATCGCAATCGTTGATGTTAAAGAAAACAACAGATAAGATTTCAAAGGGTAAAGAATCTACAAACGATAAAATCAAGAGTAAAAGATCAAAATCTTTTGCAAATAATGGCAATTTTTATGATATGGTTTAGTTATACTCATTGAAAGGAATAATCATGGTTTCTTTCTGTCTTTCTCAGTAAAGATCGTCGTCTCTCAAGTAATTTTTAATATATACACATTCATACATACTCATATTTTTCTTTTACATATATCTATATATGTGTTTCACAATTTATACCATCTTTCATCAACAAAAGCACGCGTTGCTTATGTAAGCAATCTTCGATGATTATTGCATGATGAGTTGCTAAGATCTCGCTTATTGGCAGTTGTTCGGTGATGTTCCTTCTTGACTTGTTCCCGAGCAAAAACACCTGTTGATCATAAAAATGGAATAAAAACAAAAAATAACAATTAAAACGACTTGAGACCCACTTTCTTTTTTATTCAATGGATGCATTATTATCATAACAATAGGTTACATAATCATCATAGGTCAGCAGGCACATTCCTTTTACTGAAATCGTTATACTTGTTACGTTCGTTTTGACACATAATTTTATAGTTCATATTTGGCCCCTTCCTCCGATTATATAAATTCCAGCTTACTGACAAGCATGCTCGAAACGATAGGTGCAGCTAATGACAGGCTTACTATACAGACAAGTTCAGATATAAATCTCAATGATGAACTAAATAATAAATTATCACCCTTACCAAGCTCTCCGTTATGGTCATCGGGTTTTCCATCATCCTTCGATAATAATTTTGAACCTTTGGAATATCTTACGAACTATTGCTCAATATTAAATACAACCTCTGATAAGTTGACTGTTCAAAGAATAAAATTGGATAATGAATATCAATTACTCAGGTACTATGAATCCAAAAAACCGATAAGCATAGGTAATATTAGACATAATAGTATTGTTAGTACTTCTGATTCTTCGACTTTACAAAATGAGAAAAATAGAAATGGTAGCTCAATAGTGGATGATTTTTTATGTTTTAATGAAAATGATATTGATCCTTATCAACTAAAGGATACAATAAATTTCCATGATCAATTCTTTTCGTCGGTACCCAGTAAATTAAATAAGTTACCACCCTCTCGCTATTCAGCAAATGCTACTGATTATCAAGGTGACCTGATTAATAATGATAAATACACAGTTACTGATAAATTTACACTTGATTCTCAGTATTTTATGAAAGCAAATTTTACAAGTTCATATTACAAATATTACAAAAAATTATTAACAGTAGATTTGAAAGACTTTGATATTTTAAAAAAACATAATCTATGGGTAGCAGCTGTAAGGGCAAACTGTAAGCAACTTTTTTTAAGTGATGAGGACAAGGATTCAGATCCAACGGTGGAAAATATTTATGATAATAAAACTTGTCCATTATTTATTTCTGGATCTCATTATATACCATCTTTCCACGATTTTTATACCGGAAGTACAATGTTACCATCAATCTTTTCGGAATACAAGTTACCTGCCCTGACATATCATTGTTCAGTTGAATTTAACAATCAAATCTTCATTTTAGGTGGCCTGATGGCATGTTACAGAAATGATGAGGAGATGCCAGATATAGATAATTTTTATGTTGATGGAATAAAAAATTTACCACCCCCTTTATTGCCAGATGTTATTAATAATCCAACAATGATAAATAATCCACATCTTTATGTACAGTCGGTAGATTCTTCTCGGCTGTCTAGACCAGAAGTTACAGGTTATATCCCGCCACCTCTACTGTGTATGACTGCTTCGAAGTTAACTGAGAGACATATTTTTTTTTACGGTGGGCTTGAAATCAAAACAGAGACGAGTATCGATGAAAATGGTAAGGTACTTCTAAAGAAAAGAGCATTTTTGAATAATACAGTTTATATTCTTGATACAATATCATTTAAATTTACAAAAATTGAGGTTAGCGCCCAGTCATATCAATATGTTAGATACCCAACATTTTCGTCGAGGTTTGGTCATCTGCAGATATCGGCAAGTAATATACAAGATAAATCTGTTGACAGCAGTGATGATATTATCGGCTCTGAGAGCAATCTTCCCACACCAACTAGTAACATCAACCACGGACAAGATGTACATGTACAGTCGCCATTATTAGCTAAAACCCCACAGCAGCTTTGGGATCAAACCAATAAGAATGAAAACGTGCCTATAGGATCACCAACTGATGTCGTGTCAAGGACTATGACACCTACTAACTCAGTTCGTATGAATAGTAACAACAGTAATGGAAATAGTAATGGCGGTTCTTTGCACTCATCAAATGTCTATACCATAATAATTTTTGGCGGTTATAAGCAGACTGGTGATGATAAATATGAAACAATGAATGATATGTGGAGGCTTGATATTAAAGTAATAGCTCGTGGTAAGAAAGGCTATATGAAGTTTGCAGACACTATTAAGGCGGTGAAAATACCAATCAGCTCAGAAGAAGATAGTTGGCCGTCGGGTAGAGCTTTTTTTGCTTATTGTTTACCAGAAGTATGTTTACTTTGTAAATCTTCACTAGAGTCCAAATTATTGAAAAACTTAAAAGATAACTTTAGGATTGAATCGGACTTTATGAATGATCATCATCAAAAATCTACTCCATTATTCCCAAATATCCCTCATGGTAACAAGAAGGATAAAACATCATTAAGTTCAATGCCTATGTCTCAAACTACATCGATGTCGCTAGGTAACTCCAGCTCAACCTCTGGTCTACTTTCAACTGTTTCCAGTCATAGTAGAGACAGTTTTTCTGGCGGTAGGTCACAATATTCGAATCAACAAAATAATGGTCTCCATCACCACGATGAAAACTGCAAGGGAAATCCCGTCAAAGGAAGGCTCATTGTCATACATGGTGGCTCGTCAAACACTACTGTCTTTGGTGATATGTGGTGGTTCGATCTAGATACATTAAAGTGGACTAAGATAGACATATACACAAAGAATAATGATATAACTGGCGGCTTGATCCCCCTTGAAATGAAACTTGTCGGTCATACAATGATTTCCACAGGCTACATTGGTGTCTGTGTCGGTGGATTGACTCAATCTGCTGTCGATAAAATATATGGTTCCTCAGTTGATGTTTTAGATCTTAATAAAAACCCCAAGCATTATCATGTGAGTGATTATATTGGAAATAGTTTGACCAATATTTTTGATTTAAGTACCCAGTGTTTGCAATCAAAAAAGATTGTATTACAGAAGCAAGTGGACGATGAAACAGGGAACGTTCAGAATGGGCAAGTTGTAAAGTTAGACCCAACCTCAAAATCTCAAGAAATTCTGAGTGTAGCACTTTCAGCTGTAAGATCTGGAGGTTCTGTACTCCTTTTAGGTGGTGTTGTCATTTGTAACAAGGATTTGAAAAAAAGGTATCTACGTGGTGCATTACTAGAATTTACTTTACCCTCAATGAGTGTATCTTTATGAAAAATCCCTATAAAGGTCAATACAGGATGGATACGATAAATCCTGCTATACTAAGACAGCATGATTCCTTTGAACACTATTATATATACTTCGTTTTTTCCTTTGTAATTAAGAATAGTACGATGTTTTTGTCTTTTCTGTAATATAACATATCAATGGTTCTAATTCTCGACGTAGTCACCTACAGGAACCAATGCGTAGTGATAAGGTGACTCTTGATAACAGGTGATTGACTGTCACTTTTACGTGTAATTGTGTATTTACGCCCAAAACGTATTTGTGGCACCGAAGCGAAAAATTTTCACCGAATTTTTCTTGAACATGCAGGAAACGATAATTGCTAAATTAAAAATAAGAGTAACGATTTACACGTTACCATAAATCAATCACTTCTGTGAGAGACAAATTGTACAATAACCGAATATTTCACTGTTTCACATTATTATTAACTTTAAAGTAATTAAGCCAGCTTTTTTCTAATTCAAGTAATATTGATAGCCTTTGCATATTGCTAACAATAACGAAACTTATCGATATACCCTTAAAAAATTTTCATTTGAGTATTTCTTAGTGAATAAAATTATTATCCTATCATTGAAAGAATACACTATGTTGAGTCCAGAACGTCGTCCTTCCATGGCTGAACGTCGTCCATCGTTTGCACATTTTGCGAACCCTACAAATCCTAATGGTTCGTTGGTGATTCCCCATTTGGCGGGTATTGAAGATCCATTGCCTGAAACCACGCCTGAAAAGGTTGATGTTTTAATAGCAGGTACGGGGATGATAGAAAGTGTGTTAGCCGCTGCATTGGCATGGCAAGGATCTAGTGTTTTGCATATTGATCAAAATGATTATTATGGTGATACGTCTGCCACCATGACTGTTGATCAAATAAAAAATTGGGCAACACAAGTTAATAATAATTCGATACCATGTTACGGCAATGCAAAGATTTACATCTCGAATAGTATTGGGAGTGGTTGTCATTACACTTCAAAAGATTTTGGGATTGACTTATCACCAAAGATATTGTTTGCAAAATCAGACTTACTATCAATCTTAGTTAAATCAAGAGTTCACCAATATCTAGAATTTCAATCATTGTCGTCTTTCCATACGTATGAAAATGACTCCTTTGAAAAATTAACGAATTCAAAGCAAGAAATTTTTACAGATCAAAAGTTACCATTAATGACAAAACGTAACCTAATGAAGTTTATTAAATTTGTTCTAAACTGGGAAGATCAGCCAGAAATTTGGGAACCCTATGCGGACAGATCTATTACAGCATTTTTATTTGAAAAATTCAAATTGGATAAGCCTCAGGTTTTTGAATTAGTTTTTTCGATTGGTTTATGTTATAATATTGATACGAAAGTTCCGCAAGCTTTGCAAAGGATACGTCGTTATCTGATAAGTTATGATGTTTACGGCCCATTTCCTGTATTATACTCCAAATATGGTGGAGCTGGTGAATTATCTCAAGGATTTTGCAGGTCCGCAGCCGTTGCAGGTGCAACATATAAACTGAATGAAAAGTTACACTCATATAATCCAACAACTAAAATTGCTACGTTTACTGATGGTTCTAAGGTAACTGTATCAGAAAAGGTTATCTTATCACCAACGCAAGCACCGGAAAGCAATAAAAATGTGCCACCACAAAATTATGAGGTAAATAGAATGGTGTGCATAGTTGAAAAAGAATGTAAGGAATGGTTCAGTGAAGGTGAATCTGCTGCAGTTATCGTATTTCCACCAGGTTCATTAAAGTCAGGTAACAAAGAAGTTATTCAAGCACTAATTTTAGGATCGGGCTCCGAATGTTGTCCTGAAGGGACCTGTATATGGTATTTGACAACTATTGAGAAGGGTATTCGTGCAGAAATGGATCTTGATGCAGCACTTGAAGCTTTAGAGGTTAGTATCATTAGAGAGTCATCTACTGATTTACCTAATGATAATGAGATAGTTCAATTAACTGATAATGGACAAACAATTGTCAATTCATTTAAATTAGGACAATCATTTAAAGAATATATTCCTAGAGAGAGCATACAATATCTATTCCGTCTATCATATACTCAATATACTTCAACGCCGCCATTTGATGTTGTTAATCCGTCACTTTTTGACAGCCAGAAGAATAATAACAATGATACCATATCTAGCAGCAAATTTATACCAGATGCTAGTGATAATGGTGTTATATATACTGCAATGCCTTCTAATGAAATATCATATGATGAAATTGTAACAGCAGCAAAAGTGTTATATGAAAGGATTGTTGGTAGTGATGATGACTTTTTTGATGTTGATTTTGAAGATGAAGATGAGCAAATGCAAATGCAAGCTATTCCAGATGATAGCAATAATCAGAAGAGTACGAATAATAATGGTAATAATAACAATAATATATCCTTTGAAAACGCAATTGATGATGAAGACGACATGGATATAGATATGGGTAATAATAGGGATGAGTCAAATGAATTCGTTGGTGAAATGGAAATATGACAAGATCAGTCTAATGTTTTATTTTAATTATACGATTTGAAGATATTTAATAAAGAAAAAAGACACAAATAGAACGGGGGTAACAATAGTGAAATTAAAACATATGTATATACAAGAAATATCGTTTTGACTACAAATAATAGACGCACACATGTGTGATGTATGTATATAAAAAAATACAATTGAATTCACTGCAAAAGTAAGGGGAAAATAGCAGTATAATCTTGCTGGAAGGTTGCAAATCCCATTCTGTGTTTGACAGTCAGAAAGAAAATAATATACGATTTGACTATTTCTTTCATCTTTTACCTCCATGCATTATAACCCATACATTTTTTGATATTTTTTCTCTGGAAAATAATTTTGAAAAATCAAAAAAAGACGCAAAATTGAGATATTCCAAACATTGGAAAATCTTAGATGGTAGAGTTTCACTAAGTAATTGACTGAGGAACTCTGAGTGTGAGGCATTGTAGCCTACTATTTTAATGAATATTCATAATATAGTTTCTAACTTGATATTTAATTAATCTTTATATTTCAGTTCGTAGGTCATCACGGAGCAGTCTCTTTATATTTCTTACTGTCGAAGAAGTCAAAACTAGCTATAGTCCATATCAATTAAAAATGTCTGACGTTGAAGAAGTTATCGAAGTTCAAGAAGAAGTTGTTGAACAAACCGCTGAAGTTACCATCGAAGATGCTTTAAAGGTTGTCTTAAGAACCGCTTTAATCCACGATGGTTTAGCTAGAGGTTTAAGAGAATCTACCAAGGCTTTAACCAGAGGTGAAGCTAAATTAGTTGTCTTAGTCTCTTCTGTTACCGAAGCTAACATCACCAAGTTAGTTGAAGGTTTAGCTAACGACCCAGAAAACAAGGTTCCATTAATCAAGGTTGCTGATGCCAAGCAATTAGGTGAATGGGCTGGTTTAGGTAAGATCGACCGTGAAGGTAACGCTAGAAAGGTTGTTGGTGCTTCCGTTATTGTTGTCAAGAACTGGGGTGCTGAAACTGACGAACGTGCTATGATCTTAGAACACTTCTCTCAACAATAAATTAATTAATTTCATTATTTCTATGATATATACATTAGCTTTTTCATATAATTATATATATTATCATTAAAGAAAGAAATATCATTTATTTTTGTTAATTTTTATGCAAATTTTATCTATACAGTTTACTAATTTAAAAAAATAAAGGTATTTCACTGGCAGAGTACTGGTAGTCCTTGTTATTTTTGTCATCATTATCATTATCGTCGTCATTTTCATGGTTATTTACATTATCATAATTAATATCGTCTTGATTAACCGTTAAATTTAACAAATTACCATTTCGTTTTTTAGATTCATTGGCATCATTCCTTGTCGAATATGGTAATGATTTCTTTAAAGGTTTCTTTTTCTCACCTAATTCATTAGTCTCCATTAATAATTCAATTTCTTCTTGTGCTACTTGGTCAATTGATTCCTTCTCAAGCATGCAAACCTCAATGACAATTCCTGGATAATCTTTTGGTAATTGAAGTTGCTTTTTATGGTTTTTATTATTATCCATATTATTAACTTCATTTCTTACATCTGATATAATCACGTCATCTGTTTGACTCAAGATGTTAACACTTAAGAGCCCATGTACATCCATTCTAAATAGGACTTTGCTAGCAATTTTAGTGCTCATTCTAATTTTATCAAATGAATTAAAAGAAAAAAAACCAATAACAGGGACGTCATAGCATAATGTTGTTGAATCATTTTCATATATTTCTAGTTTTTCTAATATTGATCTATTACTTGGTAATCTAATCTTTGAAAATCCTAATTGTGATTTTGAAATTAATGCTAAAACATTATCACCATCTTCCTTAGCTTTGGCATAAATGTAACATTCTTTACAACCAATATCTTTTAAATCTTTCAAAGCGCTATACAGAACATCACCTTTAATGATCGATTCAAATATTATTTGATCTCTATCTATTGTTAGTCCAGTGTTGTCCATATCATTGATTAAATAGGTTGAATACTCGACCCGTTCGGATATTAAAGAATCCTCAAAGATAAAAACAAATGGAGATCCTGTACCATCAAATGATAAGGTACATTCCACAATATCGTCCATATTTCTATTCGCTACATTAACACTATCAAGGATATGATTTATCTTGACGCATAATTTCATATGGTCGTTCTCTTCATTTCCATCAGTATTGTTACATTCATAAGAGTATGACATAAACAATTCTCTAGAAAGAAGCAATTGAATCTTAATAACATGACTATTCTCTCGTACGAATGATAATCCGTCTTTATCTATAATGATCAACACATCTTCTTTTAAACCAAACGGTGTTAAACAGTTTAAAGCCGTCGTTATATGTTCTAAATGTACCGTTGTAGCAGAAAACTTTGATCCTTGGTAAACGTTCGATCTCATATAGTTGATATCTGTTAAATCTTCAGTTAATATTGTCTATATTTACATGTTATGAACTTATCAATCATCTCATCTCATCTCATTTAAAACACGTTAATATTTAATTAATAGCGCGTTTTGAGGCTGGGTAACCCAGTGTTATTGATGATGATAATATTAAATTAAGATTTATAAGATAAAAGAGAACATCTCGGTATCGATATTTGGTTATTCTGACAATGTAGAGGCCAAGGTATGGCCAAGGTAGCTTCTATACTCTCACCTGTAAAATAGAGAGAATTACAAGACAGTTTTGAAATTAAATAAATCACAATTATCTTTCCATATTTATAGTTACTTGAAATAATCTTGCGGAGTTATTGCAATTCCTTGTCTTTTGTAAGTTGATATAGAGTACACGACCTTTTCAACTTTTGTAAATTTCTAATTATTTTCTTTTGTTTAATATTTAGAATAATTATTGATTAAAATTTTGCTAATTGAAACAAGAGAAAACAATAATAAATATAAAATTTAAATAATTAAATAAATTAATTACTAATATGTCCCAATTTCTTATATATACTAGTTCAATTTAAAGTAAAAATCTTCAAATAACCCGTATAAATTGTGACAATAGACTCTCAAGACTTTCATTTTGTTTCTCAGTAAATATTTTCCATTATTATGTATTTATTACCTGTGTCGTCGGTTAATAATACTCAACCTTAGTAAAACAATCAAGCGAATACACTGCCTTTTGGAAACATAATAACACTTCCTTACAATCACTACTACAGAACTGTAACAATAACCAATACTAATTTCTAACTCGTTTCTAAATTGTTTCTCAAACCCATTTCCGCAATTTAAACGGTTTTTCTGGAAGGAAATGAAGGTGTTTGGTGTACGGATGCGAAAAGTGAAAATTTCAGGAAGAAAAAAATTTTTCACTATTTTTCATTTTTGGTCCATCTCTATTGAATATTAATGATTGATTAACATTATGATGATATGTAAAGGTGGTTAGTAAATTTGACATAATTTAAATTTTTATAATAGAAGTTTCAATAAAATTTAGAAATTCTTCAAGAAAAATCTAAGTAACAATAATGGATAGTACAGACGCTGAAAAAAATATTGAAATCTGGAAGGTTAAGAAATTAATCACATCATTGGAAAAAGCTAGAGGTAATGGTACCTCTATGATTTCCTTGGTTATTCCACCAAAGGGTCAAATCGCTTTAACTCAAAAAATGTTAACAGATGAATATGGTACTGCTTCTAATATTAAATCAAGAGTTAACAGATTATCTGTTCTTTCAGCCATTACTTCTACTCAACAAAAATTAAAATTATATACAAGATTACCTCCAAATGGTTTAGTCTTATACTGTGGTGATATGATTACTGAAGATGGTAAAGAAAAGAAAGTTACATTTGATATTGAACCATATAAACCAATTAACACATCTTTATATATGTGTGACAACAAATTTCATACTGAAGTTCTTTCCGAATTATTAGAAGCCGATGACAAATTTGGTTTCATTGTCATGGATGGTCAAGGTTGTTTATTCGGTGTCGTCTCAGGTAACCATAGAACTGTCTTGCATAAATTCACAGTGGATTTACCAAAAAAGCATGGTAGAGGTGGTCAATCTGCTGTTCGTTTTGCTCGTTTAAGAGAAGAAAAAAGACATAATTATATTAGAAAAGTTGCTGAAGTCGCTGTTCAAAATTTTATTACAAATGATAAAGTTAACGTTAAAGGTTTAGTTCTTGCAGGTTCTGCTGATTTCAAGACTGAATTAAATAAATCTGAATTATTTGACAATAGATTAGCTGCTAAAGTTATTAAAATTGTGGATATCTCTTATGGTGGTGAAAATGGTTTCAATCAAGCTATTGAATTATCTGCTGAAGCTTTATCTAATGTCAAATTCGTCCAAGAAAAGAAATTATTAGACGCATATTTCGATGAAATTTCTCAAGATACTGGTAAAGTCTGTTACGGTGTTGAAGATACTTTAAAGGCTTTAGATTTAGGTGCTGTCGAAATTTTAATTGTTTACGAAGATTTAGACACTATAAGATACATCTTTAAGGACTCTGAAGATCAGGAATTAATCAAATATATCAATCCAAATCAAAAAGATAAGTCATATGCTCTTGATAAGGCTACTGGTAAAGAAATGGATGTCATTTCAGACCAACCACTTGTTGAATGGTTAGCAGAAAATTACAAATCTTTCGGTGCTACTTTAGAATTCGTTACTGATAAATCATCTGAAGGTTCTCAATTCGTCACTGGTTTTGGTGGTATTGGTGCTTTACTACGTTATAAGGTTAACTTCGAACAATTAATGGATGAATCTGAAGATGAATACTATGACGAGGATGCTGAATCTGATTACGATTTCATCTAATCTGATTGTAAAACGATACCTGTGCAATAGTTACTGATGATAGACTTACAATCTCTTAGGGAAAATTAAAAAAAAAAATGTGCTACTTTTTTGCAAAGCATTTCAATTAAAGAGAAAAAAAAAAATAAATGAAGGGATGTACTGTGTACCATAAGATAAATAATGCTAAATTCAAAATCCCGTTATATTATTAATTAATATTATATATACATAATTTCATTTCTTATTCATAATCTATCTAAGTCTCTTTCCCGTTTTCATAAATTTCTGTATATTAATTAACACACAACATCATTATTTTACTTCAGTGCTAGTACCTTATGCAGAAATCTCATAGTTATAAACTTTTTTTTTGAATTTATACTTTTACTCTTCACTAAGCATTACATAACTTATAATTATTTACTACCCTTTTTCTTCTTCTTATTTTTTAATAAATCTAAAGCATTAATATCTTCTTGACCAATGATAGAATTATGACCTCTCTTCTTAACTAAATTATCAGCCAAATTAACTAACCCACCTGTTAAATACTTTTTTCTCATATCTTTACGCAAAGGAACATTTAATAATTCATTTAATTCAGCTTTATCGTATTTAGCTTGATCTTTACTCATGGTTTTATTTAATTTTTTAGTTTTATTCTTGGCTAAGTAAACATCCTTAGTTTCATCTTCAGAATCAACATCAATACCTAAATCATCTGCTGCCTTTTTTAACCAATTATCATCCTTATGCAATGAATGAGATGCAATTTCATGATCGGCTAAATCAGCAGCAAGTTTGCTACGTTCCCTTAATTGAGATACAATATCAATTTCAATGGGTAGTAAAGGTACAGTCTTCTGCCATTTGGTAAACTTAGATCTCCTTCTTTTCTTTTTTTCATCGCCTTCTTTATTTTCACTATTACTCAATAAAATCTTTCTTAATTTTCTTAATGGACCCATTGCTTCTTGCGGTGAACAAATCATAACAGAGACACCTTCATTACCGGCACGGGCAGTTCTACCGGATCTATGAATATAAACGTCAGCAGTACGTGGTAAATGGTAATGGATGACATGCTGAATAGCAGGAATATCTAAACCTCTGGCAGCAACATCACTTGCTATTAAAACAGTAGATTTATTAATCTTTGCATTGAAGTCTGCTTTTTCTTTGAATTTTTCTAAATTCTTTAAACGATTCTTTTGGGTCATTGAAGAATGAATTTGGAAAGTTGATATTCTCAAAAGGTTTAAGAAAGCTGTCAATTTTTTCACAGATTCGATAGCATTACAAAAAATCAAAGTAGTTCCAGGATACATGGATATGAAATAATAGACGTACAAGTCACGTTCCATTGGAGCACATTCGATCAATGATTCCTTGATTTGCGAGCTGACTTTTTGATCGGGATTAGTATCAATAATTATTGGTTTAGATTTGAAATGAATCTTAGTCATTAAATGACTCAGGACAATATCTAATTCACTTTCGTTTTTATTTTGCTTGGCTTTTTTATTATTGTAATTTGATGACGCAAGTTTGTCAAATAGGTCAATTGAAAAGGTAGCAGAAAATATCATAGTTTGCCAGTATGAATTTTTGGAAGACTTTTTACGATTAACACCTAAGTACTTTAAAATTTTCTCAAACTCATCAAAATGACCGTCTTGTAATAATCTGTCAGCTTCATCTAAGACAAGAGTTTGGATTTTAGAGAATCTTGTTATCAGGTCATTATTTTTTTCCAATAATTCCAAAAATCTACCTGGAGTAGCAATAACAATTCTGGCACTACCATCATATTTTAATAATCTTTCTTGTTTCTGAATAGACAAACCACCAGTTAAGGACATAATGGCATATTTGTTTTTTTCAGTAAAAATTAAATCACTAATATTTCTTAAATGTTGAGTGACTTGTTGTGCCAATTCTCTAGTTGGCGTGAAAATCAGTGCTACAGGATCTTGACTGCCTTTACCTTCTTTGTAGGATTTTATCAACTTTTCTAAAATTGGAATACCGTAGGCTAACGTTTTACCTGAACCAGTAGAGGCTTTACCCATGATATCTTTATCTTGTAGACCTAAAGGAATTGTTTTCTCTTGAATCTCAGTTGGCTTAACAAAACCTAATTTGGATAAACCCTGTAAAGTAGTCATCGATAAGTCAGCAATCTTGGTCCATTCAGGTAAATCAACAGGAGATACTACATCATCTAAATTAATGTCTGCGCTGAATACATTAGATTTTAATTCGTCAAGATCATCATTTCTTTCCTTGTTTGAACTATTCGAACTATCTTCTTCTTCTTCATCTTCTACATCTTCTTCATCCTCTGAATCAGAAGCTGAACTTAGAGCACCGTCCGGAATATCGTCCAGGTTTTTGAATTCAATCAAGTCCTCTTCATTATAGCCTTCTTCGTCATCGTCCTCAGAGACTTCCTCAAGTTCTTCATCCTCTGTATTGTCACTAGACTTCTTTATATGTGAATCAGTGGCAAAGAATGTAGCTTGGCCATTCACTATTTTGACGTCAACACCATCAATTTCTTCTAAACCGTAAAACCCATCAAAGTCATCTAAAGTATCGGAAACTTTAACTGATTTCCATTTCAGATCTGCAGGATTAACTTTTACCTTGCTATTTTCAGTTTTAACCGCGTTTTTTGCCATATTAAGCCCTTTATAATTAAGTAATTATGACTTAGTCTCTTCGATGAGGTCTTTCGTTTTGTATGTTTCTTTATGTAATTTTGTATAATGAATAATTTATTCATGCGATGAGATGGAAAATTTTTAGCGCAGACAAAATTTTCTCAGAAACAGGCGTAGAAGCAGTAGTTTAACTATTCTATATTAATGTACTTTTTACTATAAGACTGAATATACATACTATATAATATCAAAGGTTTCTTATCGATTTTTGTACAGTTAGCAAGGCATTGGTCAATCCTGCTGGTTCTAATGGTGTAAAATTAAGGGACTTCAAAATTTCGAAGTTCTCACTTTTTTGAAGTTTCTGGTAAGCCTCTGTAATTTGCAACTTGTAAGTTTGTAAATTTTCATCACATGAGTTTCTGAAGTCATTGATTTTACTTTTTATTAGATTTTTAACATCTTTATCTTTAATTCTTTTGAAATTATCCACTGTCTTCAATGTTCCCAAATATGTTAAGTAAGAGTGTGTCAATTTCCATGTACCAGTTAAATTCGAGTCGATGCCTATATCATTAATTAACGATCCTAAGCCAGTACCATTGTTTTCATAGATATCGTAAAAAATCTTGAAAGACAACAATTCCGGCTTAGTGAAACAATTAGACAAAACGTCACTTAGTTTTCTACCAGCCAGCGTTTCTTTTAATAACTGATCGATTTTTTCAGACTTCATGGAGGAAGGAATAATCTCAATCATAAATTCCTTGATACAACTCATCGAAATCCAATCATCATGAATATTCAGATACTCAATAATAGCTGGTTTACTTCGTTTTGAAACCTCACCTGGGAAACCAAATATTGAGTAATCTTTATTATCTGACCAATTTCTAGAGCCTGTAGCCTCTATATTAGTCCAGTCGCTGTGTAACGTTTCCATAAGAGCAGTACGTTTATCATTACATAGACGTGATAACTGCGCATTTTCGCAAATATTGGACCATCTATTGGATGATTTTTGTAATTTATCTCTGAATTCTAGCATTCCTAAAATCTTACTGTAGGCTTTTCTTTCAAATGAAATATTTATAAACTGCGATAAACGGTCCATAGAGACATCATACAAGCCATTATGTTCAGGTAATGTTCTCATCAGGTAGTCATGTTGTTTTTGTGGGAATAAAGTTGAATATCTTGAATATATCAAGAAATCTATAGAATCAACTTGAACGTTTTTGACCTTTAACTCTAGATAGTTTGCGTAAGCTAATGGCACCAAACCTAAATACATGTATATTGCAATAATCCAAACACTTGTATCATAATTATGCGGATCCTTCTGTTGATAATTTTCTAAGACCGAAAGTGCGAATATAATATCCTCTAAAGGAGGATCGTTTTTGTCAAGGATTATTTCTTGTACAATTGACAATATGAATGTTGAGCATGTAGAATAATCTGTCTTATCTTTGCTTGTTAACGAACTTTTATTCTTGTTAAAAAACTCGATAGCACTTAATGTATCAAACTTGTTTAGCTTAAACATGTTAGAATCATGAATAACGTCGTTTTCATTGCCATTAAACGTTGACATCACGTTTTCCAACATAGAATTCTCCAAGCAGTCTTCATAATGAGATAAATCAGCTGGACAGCATGGTTTATTATGAAATTTCTCTAAATAATAATTTAGAGACTTTTCAGAAATTTTTTCCTTGCCGTAAGTTAAGTCAATTTCAAAACGAATTAGTCTAGAGTTTCTAGAGTCACCAACTAAATTGTCTATTAACGCAAATAGTTCATCTTCAGTTTTACCCAGCTGCTTACCAGATGTAACGACATTTTTCAGCAAATCATAATCGTCTATATTATTCAACATTTTCGAACAACTATCAAACATTAGTTGGTGATCTTCCTTTCTGCAATGCTTTAACATAAAGTTTTTTAGATATAAGTCTACAGAATTGGCCAATGGGCGTTCAATTTCCTTGATTATCTCCTGGGACTTAGCTTTGTCATTTGGGAATAATTTTTCACAGACTGTACAAAATACAATGACTTCTTGTGTCGATTGAAATGGTCTTACATTGCATAAGTTTTTGTACGTTAGTAAAGGTAAAAATTTGATCTCTTGCTCCGTAAGTCTATATTTTTGATACTCGAACAATGCTACCGTAGAAATAGCATTCCAAAAATGGTAGACTCTAACAGGTAGAGTACTTTCTTCTGGAAATTTTGATAATTGCATAGAAGCTCTAGCCATATGCTTGTAATTCGAATCCTTTAGTGCATTATCAAACCATACATAACTCAACTCAAAGCTGGGATACCTCGAATTTGCTTTCTCATAGATGGTTAAAGCTTCCTCATATTTTTCCAATTCGATAAAAAACCTGTGTAATAAGCTCAATGTATCCTGGTCGATTGTTACTGCGTTTCCATTATGACCATAAGTCGATCCTAAAACAGATTCATAATTAAACTTCGAAGGAGATTGCTTATACTTGACGAATGCCTCCAATACTTGCAAAAACTGAGCTTTCGAATATTTTTTTTTCAATTGGTCTATTCTTTCAAAGCATTTTTTATAATTGGATTTTTTTATTAGTTCAAAAACCTCCTCTTGTACTTTATCCCACATAGCAACTAGAAATGGTGCAATACGGACCTAGCTTTCCTTATAGAACCTTGTATTCTTCTTTGTAATGTACTCATCTTATTCATATCTTGCAACATCAAAATAATCATTTTAGTTTATTTACACGTGACACTTAATATGAATTTTTTGAAAATTTTCAGTGAAAAATTAAAAAAAAAATCGATGAGATGAAAAGTTTTTACCGTTATAAAGAGTATAGTATATAAATTTTATTCAGTAGTTGCATTAAAAGCACCATAACCAAATCATGTCTTCTATCTATAAAGCTTTAGCAGGAAAGAGTAGTGACTCTAAGAAGGAGAAAAAGCAAAATGAAAAACAATTCATGAACAAACAGCGTACATTACTTATCTCTAGTAGAGGTATCAATTTTAGACATCGTCATTTGATTCAGGATCTAAATTCTTTATTACCTCACTCTAGAAAAGAACCTAAATTAGACACCAAGAAAGATTTAGGACAACTGAACGAAATTGCTGAATTATACAACTGTAACAATATTTTATTTTTTGAAGCTAGAAAACATCAGGATTTATATTTATGGTTATCTAAACCACCAAATGGCCCAACTATCAAATTCTATATTCAAAACTTACACACAATGGACGAACTAAATTTTACAGGTAACTGTCTAAAGGGTTCTCGTCCTCTTTTATCATTCGATCACAGATTTGACACATCTCCACATTATAAATTAATAAAAGAACTACTTGTTCACAACTTTGGTGTCCCACCAAATGCTAGGAAGGCCAAACCTTTCATCGATCACGTTATGTCCTTCAGTATTGTAGATGACAAGATCTGGGTTAGAACTTACGAAATTTCTAATGCTGCAAGAAATAAGGATGAATATGAAGAGGGTGAAGAAGATCTTTCCTTGGTTGAAATTGGCCCAAGATTTGTGATGACAACAATCTTAATTTTAGAAGGTTCATTTGGTGGTCCAAAGATTTACGAGAACAAACAATACGTTTCTCCAAATGTCGTCAGAGCTCAACTAAAACAACAAGCCGCAGAAGAAGCTCAATCTAGAGCTGAAGCTGCCGTTGAGAGAAAGATTAAAAGAAGAGAAAACGTATTGGCTGCTGATCCATTATCTAATGATGCGTTATTCAAGGATTAAATTAAACGAAGTAAGAAATCTCTTGATAAATAACATATTAACCTGTTTGTACAATAAATAAACTATTTTTAGTAATATAAATAAGACCGAATGATCAGTATAGATAAAATGTTGTAGTTTGTTTCTTGTAACTCTTTTTAATCTTTCTTGTTCAAATGTTCGAGGGAAGAAAAAAACCCATCGTTACTATTCCGAGTTAGGAAAGAGATAAGAGAACAAGGGTATAAAAGGCGTTGTGACTCAATAACATTTGATTTAATATATTTGGTTACGTCCTTAACAATTTGCTAATTATCGTTAGTTGCCAGTGATGAGATTAACAAATTTATTAGCATTTTCTGCTGCACTATCCCTAGCACCAACTGTACAATCATTTTCTCTTTTTGAGGACGTCCTCAGTTTCTCCAAATTCGATGCTTCAAGACTACCAAAAAATCTTGAACAATTAATTAACTTTAGAAAACCAAAGCTAGAAAATCCTTTTACTTCTCTAACTTATGAGAATGATCCCAGTTATGGTTTGCGTATTAGATCTCTGGACCCTTCTAAATTAGGAATTGATACAGTTAAGCAATGGTCAGGTTATCTGGACCACGGCACATCTAAACATTTCTTTTACTGGTTTTTTGAAAGTAGAAATGATCCAGAAAATGACCCAATCATTTTGTGGCTAAACGGTGGACCCGGTTGCTCCTCATTTACTGGGTTATTATTTGAACTAGGTCCTTCATCTATAGGACCAAATTTAAAACCAATTCATAATCCTTATTCCTGGAATAACAATGCTTCTGTCATCTTTCTCGAGCAGCCATTAGGAGTTGGGTTCTCATATGGTGATGAAAAAGTTACCACGACTAAGTTAGCTGGTAAAGATGCTTACATTTTCTTAGAGTTATTTTTCAAACATTTTCCTCATTTAAGAAATAACGATTTCCATATTGCTGGTGAATCTTATGCTGGTCATTATATACCTCAAATAGCCCATGAAATTGTAGTAAATAATCCTAACCGCTCCTTTAATTTGACATCTGTTATGATTGGTAATGGTATCACGGATACCCTGGTCCAATCTGATTATTATGAACCAATGGCTTGTGGTAAAGGTGGTTATCCAGCTGTCTTAACAGAAAATGAATGTAAAAAAATGTCTCAAGGTGCTATGCGCTGCAGTGTTTTGAATCGAGCCTGTTATGCCTCTAAATCCAGTATACCATGTTTTCTAGCATTGAGTTACTGTAATTCTGCTTTGCTGGAGCCATATTCAAAGACTGGCTTGAATGTTTATGACATAAGAGGTCCTTGTGAGGATGAAGCTGAGGATGGTATGTGTTATAATGGCATCCGTAATGTTGAAGAATATATGAATTTACCTTACGTTCAAGACACATTAGGTTCTGATGTTCATAGTTACTCTGGATGCAGTGAAGATGTTTTCAATGGATTTATTTTGACGGGTGATGAAGCTAAACCATTTCAACAATTTATTACAGAGTTATTGGATAGGGATATTCCCGTCTTAATTTATGCCGGTGATAAGGATTTCATCTGCAATTGGTTGGGTAATCATGCATGGACAGATGAATTAAAGTGGAGCAGTCATTTTACATACAAAGATTTACCATTAAAACCCTGGATCAATTCAGAAACTCAGGAAGAAATCGGTCAAGTTAAGAATTATGGCCCACTGACATTTTTGAGAGTTTATGATGCAGGCCACATGGTTCCATATGATCAACCAGAATCGAGTTTAGAAATGGTCAATAAATGGATAAACGGATCTTATTCGCTAGGCTACTATAAGAATATTTAGAGGGAGTATCGGCGAGCCATTAATTTGTAAGTCACTACTTAAATATTGCTAGGAAAGACTTAAATAATTTGCCTATAAAAAAGAAATAGATTTCTCTGTTCAGTCAATTTATAAATAAATATATATATATATATATATCTGTTAAATTTGGAAAGCATATTACAAATCAAACAAAGAAACACCCGCCTCAGGGACTTGAATGCAACAGTATATACCATTCTACTTCATGTATGACTTGTCATTCTTGCCAGAATCATTGTCAACAATCTCTTACGTTCATAAATCATCTTAGCTTGGTTTTCTAAACCACTTTTAAAGCCTCCACTGTTATTCTCAAATATGTCGATTTTTGAAATCATCGTTAGCCCTCTTCTTCTCAAATTCTCTAAAGATTCTTCGCCAATCTCTTCTAAATGATTATACTCTTCAAAAGTGACTAACATTCCAATAATGTCAAACGCCACAATGACAATATCTGTATTCTCCAGTGCTGAAATCCTGCGCAACTCCTTTCTTGAAATAACATAGAATCTAAATAAACAGATTGGATTTGTTTGGAGTAGGTATCTCATTATTAGGGCAAACCTTAATTTACCTGGTTCGTCTGACATTGTACTGCTGAAAAGTAAAGCACCTTGATATAGTGCAACATTAGAGCAAGAATGATCAGAAGTGAGCCAATCAGCCAATTGCTTGGGTATTTTGTTATCATCATCCAGATAAATCATTTCATCACTATATTTAGCTTCTTCCAATGAACTCATAAATTGTTCTGGGTTGAACAGCAAAAATATAGTAAATAAATAACAGAAAAATGTTTTTGTAGTGACATCCCGTTCAATTTCAAGGTATGAGTTTTTAAATAATGACTTTAAGCAATCTAATGCAACCCCTTTAACAACTGGCATAGACAATCCCCTAATAATAAAACCAATTATAATATGTGGGAAATTTTCAGTGGTCCAAGTAACGTCTTTGAGACTTTCTAATTCTATTAACAAATTATTTGCAAATACTCTAGACTCCATAAGGACTTCTGGCAAACATTTAGTTACCGTAGTATCTCTAAAGTGTGCCACATATAATCTATTCAGGCAGTTTGCCATAAATATAACACCACTTTCGAATTGAATCGGTTGCGGGGACTCTAAAATAGTCGTAGAGAACCAAAATAGTTGCTTCATTAGACTCAAAGATGGGTCAAGCCCTTCGACAATTTTACCATAAGTAAATGTATGAGCAATAGTTAAAAACACCGTCTCATCAGTCAAAATAGGATTAGCAAAAACTTTCATAGTTTCTACAAGGAGATCTCTACATAGCAATTCCGAGGTGTTCTTCTTTCCCATCACACCTAAAATCATCATTGCTCGCGCAGACAAAAACGAATGATGAGTAAACACAGAATTCATCAGATATTTTTTATATCTAGTTTTCCATTGTGCTGCTTCCGTCGGAGACCCATATTCCATTAAAGAAACTATATTGGTGGTGAAATGCTCCAAGGTGCCAAATTTACTTGCAAAAGATGGTGCATTTAAGTTTGGTAACATTCTACCTTTATCTTGACTAAAACCAGACATTAATGTTAGTTTTTGACGTGAAAATGTAGAACAAACTTTTTCTAGTTTTTCTCTATTTGATTTACTCAGTGCTTCAGTCACCGTCAAAGAATGGCAAACGTTCATTAATAGTTTGTGTAAAGATAATCTTAGTTCTGGAGGTCCGATGTCGATCAAAAGAGACACAATAAATAAGACTTCTGGTAGATACATTTGTGAAAGCAGGGGCGATTCGAAGAATAGCGCCACACAAAGCTTGGCTAGAATTGTTATTTCAGACCAACTGTGAGTGAACGCTTCTAACTTGAGAGAAGGTAAAAATGATCTAATCATAGCCATTAACTTTTCGATAATATGGCATGCGACTTCTATAGTTGGAAAACATGTTAATAGAACCGTGGCCTTTTTCCAATCTCTGTTTTCTGAATCCCTTTCTAAAGCATGATTCACAATCTCTTCCACAATTATCTTCGTTAGTCTGTCATCTAGGGCAAATCTGTACCATATCTGTTGCAAATACACAGTTGTAAAATTCGGCTCTTGAACAGTCAAATTTATTAATGACCTTATAATTTCAGAAACATTCTCAGGACCTTCTTCATCGTCCATTAAATAAACGTACTGATATAGATTCGGTACCCAATAGGACAGACAACAAATTATAGTTGGTACATGCTTATGAAGTACAACGCCATTTTCTAAACCATCAATCATATATTTCCACATATATGTGGTCAATTGAGGCGAAGAGGTGGCTAGGGCATTGGCTATCAATGTCAAGAAGCTAGTTGTGTCGTCAGGCACATATATTTCAGATGAAGTGTAAAATTTATTTCCCAAATCTAACTTAAAGGCGTCTTGAAAAGCTACCAATAAATTATATGATATGTTTTTGACGACGTTATCCTCATGAAATAAACCGACTAAAACTACTAAAGCTAAATGACAGATAATTTGGTTTCTCTCTTTCGATTGCCTTGCCTGCTCATTAGATGCATTTAAGGGTAGCTGAGCGGTGTACTCCGATTCAAGTTTACTTCGCGTGTAATAAAACATCTTAATAATTTCTAGGTACTTCGAACTAGAAAAGATCAGTCTAGAATAATCAAAAAATGTTAGCGTAAATTCAGTTTCTGAGTTGGTCACATCTGAGGCAAGTATATTCTCTAAATCAGCTATTTCGTAAACATCATTGAACTTAACACCCAAAGTCTCCTTCATGCGAGGTAATTTATAGATTACAGGTATTTCATGTAAAACTTGGAAATATTTGTCACCAATCTTAAGGGTAACCGGATTGTATTCATGTTTTTCTTCGTCATAGAGTGTGATGTCGTGTAAAGAAACACGAACATTTTGTAAAGTGTCTTGATTTTCTATGGGTATATTTAAGGCTTTGATCAAAGATTGATCTGAGTTACTGTTCAAAAACTCAAAGGGAACACTTTGGGCCACAAATGGATTATCTCGCTCTAGGATTAATATCCAACTATCCATAAATCTTTTACTAACATTAATGTAAAATATCTTGTTACAATTTTCAACGGCTTCTTGAGGGAAGAGACTGAAAAGCATTGTATAAAGTTTCTTGAATTCTAAAGGTTCAACGCAAAATCCAGTACAATCACAGACCAAATAATATTCACTAGACCATACTCTAGCGTACACTTGCAAGGCTTTATAGACAAGTATTTCCATATCTTGAATTTCATCAGCAAGGAACCTATATGAAAGCGTTAGCATTGGCTTTCCGTCGGACGACATTGATTCACGAAGGAAAAGATCATCCTGGTTCTCCCAGTCTTGTTGCGATATTCTAAATGCGTGTCTATTCATAAATTCATAAAGTTGTGGATAACGATCCATATTTTCCTTAACAAATAATGGTATTTCATTTTTGGCTTCCATGATTGGTTGCCCCATGACTCCCAATATGTTATCAAACAATAAGAATGCATCTCTGGCTATTCTAAAGTCAACCACTGATTTAATATCTTTCAAAACCTCGTATCTTACAGAAAAATCATACAGATAGATAAACTTATGCAAGAAATTGTAGTCATAGGGGATTGGCATCGGATCTAATCTAATTTTAATATCAATCGGTTCGTTGAATTTGTAAATCTTAGAAAGAAAATCGAATATTTTTTCACTGCATGACTTTAGAAATTCATTTTTATCTGATAAGGCAGGCCATTTGGTATAGGTTTCCACCCCATTGGCCATGCTTTGAATAACTTTGGCTAACGTAATAAAAGAACGTTTGCTACGAGAACTACAGATCAAAAGAACGTTTTCTGAATCTGGTGATACTAGTGCAGGACCTAAGAATCTCAAAAATACAAACGAGCCAACAGCAATAGAGGCGTAGTCTGAAAATTTAGCTTCGACAGAATTGTAAATTGTTTGACAAATCAATATCAATTCCCTCGGGAAATAGGCCATTGACTCCGAAATTCGATCTACTAGCTTTTCCAAATATTTAATGAATAGTGAAACTTGTTTATCGGCATCAGGATCTCCTGGTTGGCACCTTTCGACATCGAACCATTCGTTTCTTTCTTCTAATTCTTGCAATACTGGTCGTAGCGTCTTGACTAGATATTCACTACCTTTCGATCGTGCATATAACGAAAGTGCTCTTGTTGCACAACTGTTTCTTCTTAGAATATCAGCATATCTCGAAGCGTTGGCGATTTCATCTTGGATTAATTGTCTGACTACGATATGGGAGCTATTTCTTGTATCGAATGCACTTATCAGGCCGGCAGCGTATGCATCAATATCATTTGAAGGACATGCTAAACTACCCTGGAAAGCTAAATGAGGATGTCTCATCAACAGCAGTAAAAACTTATCCATAACTTCTGTTTTCTTTCTATCATTCTTTACATCTTGCTTAGGATAGTTACTTACTATATCAATGAAAACTTTTAAGAAAGCAATTCTAATATTCTTGTTCTCTGAATATCCCATTGGTAAACTAAACTGTAGGCTGGCATGGACGTTAGCATTTGATAAGTTGGTTAATGACAAAATGACACTTTCATTCAAAATGTTGATCTTATGTTTTAATGAGACTGGATATTGATCTGAATTCGTGCTCTTTTCTAGACCCTTTAATAAAATGGTGAAATAATTGCCAAACATGACTGTGGCAGATCTATTCAACTCATCCATTGAACTAGATGACTGACCAGTTAGGGGAACATTTTTAGTCAAATAAGATAATGCTTTACACGATTCGATTGATGTATCGATGTACAGGAAATCTAAGTCACGTTTGTTTAAGTCCATTTCCCGATGCGACTTACCCAAATTCTCCAAATCATATTCTTTTGTAATTGTGGAGTTGAACCAATCCATTACTAATTTAATCCACTTGTTCTTAAGCATAAAATGATTTTTGATACCAAGACTTCCCTCAGAATGCTCAATAGATTTATACATTTTCGAGATTTGAATAATTGCCTTATAATATCTAATTGAATTACAGTCTATCCTTTCAATAATTTCGACTAAACTATCCATACAATTGACCAGATCAGTTGAGAACAACAACATTACGTGCTCATCATCGTCTCGTCTTAATATGGTCCTTAAAATAATAATAATTTGCTCCAATAATAAAAATGATGGTTCTTGTTTTGGATCGGTTAAGTTGACGAATGATAATTCATCAATTTTACCGCTCAAATGTCTGAAAAGTAATTTAAAAGCTAGTGGATGCAATTCTAAACTTAATATATCCCTTGAATTTTCTCTAGTCAACAAATCAGGATTATTCAACCAGTCACATTGTTTCATTATAAAATAATTCAATTTTTTAATCAATTCTTCTCTGATGTCAGAAAGGTATGGAAATTCCTCAAATCCAACTGTATCATCATCTCCAATAGTCAATAGTATACCAGACATCGACGCTAGGACACCGGCTAAACTTCTGAAGTCAGTTAATTCTTGGGGACCAAGATATTTTGCGTATGTATAAGAATACCACTTTCTGTAAATGACATCCATTGATTCCAGTAGGACCGTATCTGGGTGAGTAATATACTTTAAAATATAATTTCTGAGTCTTCTTTGAAATGCTACAGAACCAGAAGAGGTATATTTATCGTAGGCCAGCGTCTCTATAAATTTAACATTAAATATGCATGTAGTATCTATTTTACCAATGCACTCTTCATAAAATTTTATTGTCTGATACATTTCAAGATAACCCAGTCTTAATAATCTTGGAACATTATCCTTATTACAGTATAATGAGATAAATAATGCACCTCCTATTGTCGCTGTTAATAATGGTGAAATCGAATATTCAATGTTAATAATTGGATTTAAGAAATCTAGTTTTCTTGCAGTCTTGATCAAAAGCGATCTAACTTGTAAAAATTTAACAATGATATCTAATAGTACCTCACGTTTCTTATTTGAAATTTTTAGGTCAAATAAAGCAACTGAAAATAAAGTAACAGTGTATGAGCAGAGGAGATAATGATCACATAAAGTAGTCATTTCTGTGCTATCATTGCACTCAGATATGTAAAGAATTAAAATATCCATAAAAGATTGTGCTGTTGTTTGTAAAATATCATTACTATCTAAGATGGCAACAAATATAGGTTTGATGATATTCTTAAAATCACCTGAACCCCAAATAGAATCTAAAGCTTCATCTTCAGGAGAAATGAAATAATTCGTAACTCTTTTGAAGATACTGAAGATATTCATCATAATTTTTCGAGCATCATTATTCTCACTGTCATTATAATCAGTATTATTGATTTCTTTATTACTTGTAACACTTGAAACTGCG
Organism: Jamesozyma lodderae; assembly: GCA_030571655.1. Classification (NCBI taxonomy): domain Eukaryota; kingdom Fungi; phylum Ascomycota; class Saccharomycetes; order Saccharomycetales; family Saccharomycetaceae; genus Jamesozyma; species Jamesozyma lodderae. The sequence continues at coordinate 137,557 of JAJLYF010000011.1, read as the reverse complement.
ATTGATGGCGAACTCTCATTACTGTTACTTGTAGTACTCAAATACGACGTTTGTGGAGCCATGATACCAGAAGAACTTTCAGGAATTACTTTCCTATAGCCTGATTTCATGGTGTTTATGAATCGCGAAGCTCGCTCATCCGATGTCCTCCTTGATCTTGACTGTCTTGGTGATCTGAGCCCCTTTGGAATTGCAGAATTATTTGAAGGAGATGAAGGGGTCAATTCCGGTGAAACAATAGATGGTGCGGTCATCATTTGTGACTTATCACCGACATCAGGACTCTGTATCGAAGAATATGGAGAGGAATGAGCTCTTTCCATTTCAATTGGAGAAAATAAAGATGAGGATTGCTGTGGAAGACGTTTTCCGCCACCAAGAGAACCTTGTTGTGCCTTAGGAGTAACAATAGGTGGTAACTTATCATCGAGGTTTTCATTGCTGTTATTATTATTATTATTGGTAGTCGGCAAATTTAAGCTAAGCTGTGATTCACTGGATAAAGTCGATATTGCTGGTAAAACATCTCGAATATCCCATATGTTAAGTTTTTTATTCTTCTTGCTAACGTTTTCTGAATCAAAAATATGATGTTGATGGCTATCTGTCGTCGATGAAGAAAGAACAGATGCCATATCAGTTGAAATCCTTGCAGATAACGACTTTGTAGCATCAAACTTTTCTAGAATCGAACCATCAAGAATTGATGAAATAATCTCAGTTACCTTATTATCAAAATAGGGGTAAGCTTTCAATAACAAGTTTGAAACTAATGCAAATAAATTCATAAAAAATTTCGATAATTTATTCACAATTTGTTTTCGGACGTCATCTTTGGTCAAAAGATAAAAGCTAACTCTAAACCCCTCTGTGTAAAGACACAATGCTTTCAAATTCACTTCTTCCAATTCGTCATCCAGAGTTAAATGCCTTAAAAATGAATCGACGTTAAGTTGCATTCCAGCTGCAAAAAGTTCTAGTTTTAATCTTTTACCAATTATAGGATTTCTATCAATGCATGTTGCTATCATTTTATTAGTTAGTGAATTCCAATTTTTTCCGACATTTAAATTTTGCGCCAGCATTCTATAGTACCTTTTAGTTAACGTAACACATGGTAGAAGTTCATTAAACTGAGATATCGAGGAGGATATAGTCATGAACGTTAATAATGTTCTTATTGTGTCCACTAGAGTAACATCCGATACCAGTTGAGCTCCATTTATATTTTTTAATAACATTGTCAAAAATTTAATTTGACGAGAGGCTTTCTTACTTGACGATGAAGATGATAATGATGTAATTTTCCTCCAACCGTGAGTTAAGTGCTTCACGGCATGGTTTCTGTCTTTATCTTTATCTTTGTCTAGGTTAGTATCTTGTTGTCCTGGTTGGCGTCCTGGCGGATGGTACCTCAAACTTTCTTCAATAACATCTGGTGTATCCAATAAACCTCTAAAAGATGTACAGTTAATTTCATAAATTGTTTCTATATCTAAAAAGGTCAGAGAAATCAAAAATTTCAAGACTGTGGTACTTGATAACAGTTCAGAATCATTAAAATTAGAATAAATTTCTAATACATTTTCCAAATAGTTTACATTAATATTTTGATTGATGTCTTTATCATCTTGGTCGTTACTGAATGTAGTTTGAGTATTATCAGAATTATTAAAATCGCTGTTCATTCTTATCGATTCAGCATCTGTTTCAACATAAGCTGGATTGGTGAACTGCTGTTGGGATATTGAAGTTGACAAAGTTGGTGTGAAAACAGACGTCGGCGTGGAAACAGAGGCACTTCCTGTTGAAGGTACTCTATTAGACGATGTTCTATTTGCCATTTGTGATATATTACTACTATTTGTTCTCTCTTGTTGTGCTGGTGTTGAATGACTATAGGTTGTAGACGTATCATCTAGTGATATTCCTTTCGATTGAAAGGATTGATTTTCTAAGTCTTGTATTGTCGTTGAAGTTGTTGTAATATTATATGGAGCAAATCTTGGGGATCTATCATTTGATACTGGTGTTCCTGTCGTCGAGGTTGTGCTTACATGTGATGAAGAGTGATGTAAATGAGGAATATTTTTATTATAAAATTTTGACGAAAGAAATTCGCTGCCATTGCCACGTGTAGGTGATATATCCTCTCTATTGCTCATCGATCTGAATGAAGATGCATTTGTATTATTGTCATCAAATACATTTGTCAATAAGTTTGAAATATTGAATTTTGCATAAATTTCGTCAAATAATGCGGAAACATGATATGGAATATTTTTAATTGAGTCATCAGTTGTTTGGATGTCTATATGTAGTAAATTCTGATACAATTGAATATATTCTTTAGGTCTGGCCATAATCCAGAATAAAAATGATTTTGAGGCGAAATATAGTAACAGAGCATGAAATGCCGTCTTTTTCATTGCTGAAGATAATACATGAATCATTTTTAAGAATTTTGATAATGATTTATTCGTCAAATATATACAACCAAATAAATCAAAAAAGTTTGCCAATCCTAATTCTGACGTGGAATGTTTTACAGCAAATGGGTGAATAACATTTACTTTCAAAAATTTATTGTAATCTGTTGTATTTGCTGCAGCAATAAATCTAAGAATATATTCTATGGTTAAGTCTATCTTTTCAATATAAATCGATGAGTTTCTATCCCTCAAAAACTCTTGGTAATTTGGTAAGATATCAGAATATTTAATCATTGTCGAGTTATAAAGTGATGCTGACATATTTTTCAACACCTTAAGTGTCTTGCTATTAAATTTTAAATTTGTACATGTAGTAATCAACCTAGTTGCCAGAGCTGAATCGACAGGAGCAGGACGAGTGGTATGGAAACTTGATCTGTGAGTTGAAAAACCAACAACAAAACTTTTAAAATAAACTCGTTGCTTTTCATAAGATTTTGGTTTACTTGAACTATCCTTTAATATATCTTTTTCTGTGGTTTCCCATAAATATTCCATTGTATCGCTCAGTAATCTTATTACAATAAGTATTGAATGCAAGGCATCGTCCGATAGGTTCTTGGATATTATTTCTTCATCCTGTAAGATTAAATCTATTAAATTTAAACTTTGTTCAATGATAGCGTTAAAATCCCTTGATATGGCAACGTTTAAAACAACCGATCTACATGAAAGAAAAAACTTATTAGCTTCTACTTCCTGATAAGTTGCAAGATTCGATTCAATCGGGAGTAAAGGTAATAGTCTTTCGAAATATAAATGCTTCACTAATGTGTCAATCATGTATGTTCGTTTCCCGGGGACGGATACTGTGGTAGTCGTCGTCGTATTCGTAGTTGTAGTGCTAATATTATTATCGGTGGCACCCCGGTTGGATTGCGTGTTCTGATGTTGTGCCTTACCGTTAGAGCTACTCATAGTTATAGTAGTCTCTTTGTGATATATCTATTTTATATCTCTATCTTGTCTATTTATCCAGATCTATCTATCTATTGATATTATTCTTGTCGTAACTAAGGTTTTCTAACTTATGTAAGTATAAACTGAAAGACAACAACAAAGTATAACAAAACCCTTCTCAATTAATAATATATCAGTTCAATTTCAGAGTTATTTGCCAAGCTGACTTACTACAACTCTGCATCTCAAACAGACTGGGGGGGTTGTTTGTACTGGATACCGGAGAATCATGTTCCGTTCATCAACGGCTTAGGGGCGCGTGAGGGTAACACGCACTTCAACTATAAAGACGGAAGAACAATACTGAAGTTGTTCATCTTTGGGCCATCATGCAATTGTTTTCTGTGGGTGTGTGTTTCTGTATGGTGTGGAGTGAAGCCCTTTTGTAGGCGGAACAGGAAGTAGCACACTTTCTTGGCTTCATGGTATCGAATCCGGTCGTAACCTAGTTCTGACATTAGATGTGAGTAAGTTGGTGTGTCCATATACCGAGAGTTGTTCATACATGGTAATGGCAATACCACGAATACATAACTACTTCTGTTGATGCTGCTGGCGTGATTTCGTAGGAATGAGTTAAATCTTCGGCACATTTCACCTCTTGCAGTTGGTGTCGGAACAAAATTCAATACTAAAGAACAAGAAATTACATCAAATTTGTCATCATCAGTGACAGGAACTTTCCTCTCCATGAAATCTTGTTTGATGATACCTTCTTCGTCATTTGAGTTATTTAAATCGATTCTCACCACGGGATGAAACAGACCAGACGTACTGATTTTGTTATGTTTACTCAATGATCCAATCTCCAATGCCCTCATATCCTTTTCACGTACTTGTTCACCCGAATCCATTAGCTCTAACATCCATCTCACTAAGATTTTGGATGAATCACCACCCCGATTAGCATCCTGACCCATACGACTAGCAATTTGATAATTTGCTAACGTGCCTTCATCGGTGAGCTGCCTGTGAACATAACCCAAGCATCTATACAGTTCAGTCTTATTTTCTTTAAGACGGGTCACATGAATAAGTATGTTTTCTATCTCCTCCTTTTCTTGGATCATATTAAGCTCATATCCCTTTTTAAAGTATGTGTTTTGTGACTGTAATCTAGTGAGCAATGTGTTGTCGTCATTAAGTTCCAATAGTTCAAGAAGCTTCTGTTTCGTTTGATTAAGAAAATGATAACGTCTAATTATCCGTCTGGTCTTTTGTGGTTTAATCGTCTTACTTGTGACTTTGTTGGGTCCCAATCTTTTGCCAGTAATACTTTTATGTCTTCTAATCATCTCTGATTTGTTCTGTTCTTGTTCTTTTATTCTATTGCTGATCGAAGTTTACAAAAGTGAAATTTTTCACCTCATCGCTTTTCTTTGCATTTGTTAGATGCAGAGCAAACAGCGAAGAACGTACAACAGACAGCACTAACTAAGTTTATACATTCTTGTTACTGAAGGTCTATTTCTTATTCGCAATACCTTTACCATAGTTAGTAACCGTCTCAACTACATATCTTCTTTTTTTATTTATTCTACCTTTATTTTAAATATTTGTTTTATATTTTGTAAATCTAATTAGAAATTTCATTCCGTATCGGGAAATACAACAACATAAAGGCCCCCGAGTCATTATCAAAATATTTTAATAAAGTATAAATGAAAGAGTAACATTATTTTTAGCTGACATCGTTACTAACAGAAATAGAATACATACCAACTTTTAAAAATCTTTCCATAACAGATGGATGAAAATACCCGTATAAGAGTCTTTGAACCTATTGATACAAACTCGTTGTCTTTAATATCATCTTCATCTTCGACAACAAATCTAAGCGGAACCGGAAGTAATGCAAATAATAATAACAGTATGTTGATGCTAGGTGGAGCAATGTTATCATCTACTAAACCATCGACACCTACATTACTCAGTGCTAACGACGAAAATAAATGGCAATTCGACAGAAAAGAATTTACCTTTGAGAGCAATAGTACACCATCAAAAAAAAGACATAATCAGAATCATACACCTCATCTTTTACACGTAAAGAAACGTAAATCACAACTAATTGGCGCTAAACCTAGATATCAATCGAAATTATACCAATCAACTTCTAAATTGGATTTATTAGAGGATGATAAAATTACAACGTTACCTATAGTACCACCTCTATCAAAAAATCCAATTACAATAGAAACAGAAAAGAAAGCAAAAACCATTAAGCATTCCGTACAGAAATTACAACCAGTAGATGAAATACGTATACATAATAAACCTGGCTCACGGTATATAAGCTATGGAACTATTTTGTCAAAAGTTGAAGCAGAGAAAGAAGAAGAAGAGGAGAGAAAAAGAGAACGAGATCATGAACAAGATATACAACCGATTGTTTTGATCGAAGATTATATTCCTTATGTAGAGCCCAATAACAATTTTGCGAAGAAACGGGTTTCAATTTCAGATTTAAGAAGTAAATTAAACAAAAGAAATGACAGTCATATACCCATAAAATTTAGAAATAACAATGAATCAACAATGAGAAAGTCACAATTACCACAATTGACATTGGTACCGCATGTTCTTACCGAATCAGACGAATTCGATGATAGCTGCACTGATTCTGGCACTCCAGTAACGGGACCTATCAAATTATTAGTTGATGATCTTATGAATGTTCAGAATTTAAAAGACGATACAGGTGACAAATATATATCAAAACTGGATATCAAGACACAATTAAAAAGATGCGTGGTCTGTGAAAAGCCTTTATATGAATTGAGTTCATTTATACTTAATAAAGCAGATTATAAAGAAATCGTTTGTGAAAATTGTACAGTTAAATATGAGCAGGCTGCGAAAATTTTTGAAAACTGTGAATTTGAAACATCAATCGAGGATACAAATAATAGTAGTATATTGAGTGGTCTTGATAGTCCCGTGGAGATTTGTCCAGAATATGACCTTTCAAATTCAAATCAACGTTTAAAGAAAAAGACAGAAAAGTTCTCGAACGAACTAATTGAAAGGCTAAAACTACAATTAAATTCGGATAATAAGATTATTGATCACCAAGGCTCAAAGACATTAAGTTGGTTTCTTGAAGCGAGAACAAAAATTAAAAATAAATGGATATCAAATGGATTATTCCCATTTTTCCTAGGTAAAGATGAACAATTTGAAAGTTATGAAACTACCAAATAGAAAATTATTTGATTTTTATTAAACATCTATTAATATATATATATATATATATTCACTGCAGTTAATCGAACTCTTTTTCTAATAGGAGTTTTCTAAATTCCTGTAAACAAAATATACCGAAGAAATGGTCTTCATTTTGTTTAAGTCCACTACATGTCAAACATGCAACAGGGAATCCAACATTTTTCAAATGAATTGGTATAGCACCTCCATGAAAGGCATAGTCTTTTTCACTGATAAAGAACTTTTCATCAGGTGTCAAAGAACCTTTCTTTTCACGCATATAATATGTTGAATGGTTAAATCTAAATGCTGTCTTTTGTTTTCTTGCAATCCATTGATCATTGTCCAAAGAACTTCCATTAGACGATGTAGCACGAAATAAGCAATGACCATTTGGTAGTGAAATATCAATTACCACACATTTTTCTGGGAAAAATTCTTTAGCATATTTTCTAACGAATAAACCTAATTCAAATGCAGTTACATCATCAAATGCTGCTAACCTTTGTGAAACTTCCAGAATCTCAAGCTCATTTAAATCGAAACCTGCTGATTTCTCTAAAAGAGAAAGAAAATCTTGTTTATTGACCTTTTCCATATCTTTATGTTGATTTCACTTTACAAGCTCTCAACATATCACATTGATTCAATGACTAACTTTAAATTCACTTACATATCCCTTATATAATAAAATTTTCAATGTATGATTAACAAAACGACACGGGGTTAAGAAACGGAAATAAAAAAAAGTGATTACAGAAGCATACGATTTTTATCTCCGTTGTATAATGTTTTAATATAACAATGTTAATGAATTAAGAATATGTACAGTTTATATATAAAAGTTTATGATGAATAGAAGGAAAAATAGAAAAAAAATACGAACGACTAAGAAACTAAGCAGTTACAGTTTCAACGACTGTAACATATTCTGTCTTGACTTTCTCATCAGCATGAGATTTCTGGACTGTAGTTGTTTCAGTAGTTGTTGAAAATTTAGTACTAGAGTAATCATTTTCGACTGGTGTTTGAACAGTGATTTCTCTCTTTGCTAAGTTACCACCCTTACCGGCGTCAAAAACTTCAATCTTGGCTTTTGCACCATTCTTAGCAGTAACAACACAGAAATTACCACCACCAGCACCAGAACTACCTTCAGAACTTGATACTTCATTAACATTTTGCACACCTGGATCAATTGAACAACTTAAACCTACACATTGCGATTCATCATCACAGACAATTCTGACACCGAAGTTAGGTTTAACGTTACCGAAACTTTCTAAATATATAGGATTCCAACCAATCTTAACGAATGTATTACCATTATCATCCATGTTTGCACCAGCGACATATGGTGACCAATTACCCCAAGGGTTGGCAGAACTCCCCCATTTACAACCATCATCAACACTGACACCAGGTGGGTTGATGTAGTAATGGGATGCAGTTGATGCCCAATAATCTGTACCAGGAACGGCTAAGCTTTGACCATTCCCACCACCAACGACAGTAGGAATTAACATTTCTTCATTACCTGGAAGGACTGTTTGGCAGAATGCAACATCACCACCACTAGCAGAACTTATAGCTGATACGGTACCTTTACCTTGGTAACAATAGTCATGGTTACTAATTGGTTTTTCCAAAGTACCATCAGAGTTACAATATAGACCACCATTTTGAGAACCTGGATAGGAATATGAGGTTACTGAAGGATCCCATTGAGCCATAAGTTGGCCTGGTTCACATGCATATGGACACCATTTACCTGGTGTACATTCTTGGTCATCATGCATAGCCCAACCTGCATTTTTACCGTTCTTTTGAACAGCAACCATACCGTTATAGTTTGGGAAAGAACATGATCCACCACCACCGCCACCACGTTTTTCCATTTGACGGTGAATGTGTTCAGCAGATGGTGCTGCGGGTGCAGCACTTGTAGTCTGGTAAATGAATGATAAAGTTGAGACTAAAGAAAGAGCGTTTTGTTTAGTTAACAACATAATTAATATGAAATGAGTGAATAATTTGTTATTTTTATTATTATTATTAAAAAGAAAGTAATAAGCAATAAATTAGCTTTTTGGTTGGTTGGTGATCTTTTGATAAGAACATAACTCTAAACAAGATCTATAATCAGATAATTACTCTTTCATTTATATATGATTTCAATAGAAGGCTGATCATATTCCAAAAGCAACAACAGAAGAAGACCGAGCCGTCGATCACTTTAAGTGACTAAAAGCAACAAAGACAAAAGTAACCATTAACACCTAGTAAAGAGTTGTTCCAGAATCTCTAGTTTCTTTTACCATCTGGGCATCTGCACATCACAGGGAACTTTCTTTATCTTATATATTGCTTTCTTCTTTACTATAGTGCTTTTCGGGTAACGCGCTATAACTAAAATTTTTCAATATCAGAAAAGTAAAGAAAGAGTAGTAAGTACCATTAGAAATTAAGTGAGTAAAACTACAATTTGAGAGAGGTAGATAACCGGAGAGTGATGGATACTATATTTAATTCAACAGAGAAGAATCCAAGAGGTATTCCTGCCGCTCCATTTGTGGAAAAAGTGGAAGATTTTATTAAGGATGCGAGTGATTTTGACCTAATTTTCAATAAATTTCAAGAAAGGTTATCAATGTACAAGTACATGCAAGAATCTAAGAGCGCAAATATCAAACAATTAAGATCACGTATTCCTGATATTGAGAGTACTCTGAAAATTTGCCAAAGATTACAAACGACGGAAGATGAAGAGATAGAGACACATTATCAATTAAATGATACGTTGTATACTAAAGCAGTAATTGACATACAGGATAAAGATTTGAAAGTCGGATTATGGTTAGGTGCTGATGTGATGTTAGAATATCCTATCGATGAAGCAATTGAGTTATTACAAGGTAAGTTACACGATTCGAAAAATAGCTTAGAGACATCTATTGAAGATGTTGAATTTTTAAGAGAAAATATTACTACGATGGAAGTTAATTGTGCTAGATTGTATAACTGGGATGTCGAAAGAAGACAATTGTTAAAGAAAGCAGAGGATGGTACCAAGAATTTAAAGATATAATAAATAATATTAATTATAATATGATATAAAATAAGCATATTTTTTTTTTTATATATGTATTTTTTTTTGGCTTTCATTAATAGTGCGAATGAAGAAAATACAGAAAAGGACGATTGAATTTGATAACTATTTGAGATAAAGTTATCAAAGCAACAAAGGAAGCTATAGCCATGTCTTCTGTTAAATATTTTGAAATGTTACCTCAAAAGTTGAAAACTTTTTTCACAAAATATCCACCCCATGTCAATTACGCTACGAAACCGGTATCAACTCATTCACTTGAGGCTAACCCTTTCTTACCAAATAAACATCCAGTAACACAACGATATCACGATCCAGTTTACTCTAAAAGAAGGATGAGTGATATATTTAAGCTAGCGAGTCGTTACGGAATACAAGATATGTTACCACCCATTACTGATAAGCTGTTCTTTGAAGAGAAGTATAATAACAAGAAATTTATGAAAGGTGTATTGTTACCAAAGGGTCATAAACATGAATTGAACAAACAAGAGAGGTTGAAAGCAATGGAAGAAGGTATCAAGAATGCTGATAAGTTAATCTTAAAACAAAAGGGTAATAAATTCTCTGAAAGATTAAAGAAGAAAGAACTTAAACAAAAGACTTGGTTTTGAAAAAGAAAAAATATATATCAGTATGTATATATAATGTTACATGTAAATAAATTAACAGAATGAGATATAAATTATATTCTATATTCCTCTCCTTACTCTCTTTGCCGTATGACCATCATAATCACGTCTTCTTTTCCTATTCATGTCATGGGTAACTTTACCAGATCTCCTTAGTCTGTTTAATTGAGCCTCATCCACCAATAGTGAATCCAAGTTTAAGGAATCCGGTAAGATGATTTGTCTGATTGTGTTCCCACGAACATTAATATATTGCAGAGATGCTGTGACTTTATTACTAGAGGCATTAGCAGAGTCAGTCTTGTCCAAATTTGCTGAAGTGGTCGCAAGATACACACTTGCCATGGCACTGGGACCGTTTGAGACATTTGAAGGTATTGATAGTTTGACGTCTGTGAGTGTAGCATTCATTTGTGGGGAGACTGTCTGCAGCGTACCCCATATCGTAGTACCATTTTTCAACTCTATTGTGACTTGTTCGTTGCGTAATTTTTTCAAAAAATTAATCAGTTTCATGATTAGTAAGGAATCCTTAATAGATTTATCCGATATATATATTCAATATATATCTCTATATATTGACTTTCCTGATTATATATGATTTATATCAGGGCAAATTATATTCAAAGCATGAAAAAAAAAATAAAGCGACGTTCTTTCGACGAGCGGAAGGAGAAAAATTTAAACAAGAAGGTGGAAGAGTTACCACTTTGAAAGAGTTTTATATATTGATATATATATTGCAGAAAGTTTACCAGTGAGAGAAGTATCGTTAGCTAGAAAAGAAAGATGCCGAATAGAGGACCTGATGAATGGTTAGAAACCGTGAAGAAATGCCAAGCACTTACAGAAAATGAAATGAAACAACTTTGTGAAATGGTGAAGGAATTACTAATGGAAGAAAGTAATATTCAACCGGTACAAACACCGGTAACTGTTTGTGGTGATATTCATGGACAATTTCATGATTTATTAGAATTATTTCGTACTGCTGGTGGATTTCCGGATGATATTAATTATATCTTTCTTGGTGATTATGTAGATAGAGGTTATTATTCATTAGAGACATTTACTTTACTCATGTGTCTGAAGGTTAAATATCCATCAAAGATAACTTTGGTTAGAGGTAATCATGAATCAAGACAAATTACTCAAGTTTATGGGTTTTACGAAGAATGTCTAAATAAATATGGTTCAACCACTGTATGGAAATACTGTTGTCAAGTATTCGATTTTTTGACGTTAGCTGCTATTATAGACGGTAAGATACTTTGTGTACATGGTGGTCTATCACCAGAAATCAGAATGTTAGATCAAATTAGGGTCTTATCCAGAGCTCAAGAGGTACCTCATGAAGGTGGATTTTCAGATTTATTATGGAGTGATCCTGATAATGTAGAGGCATGGCAAGTATCACCTCGTGGTGCTGGTTGGTTATTCGGTAGTAAAGTTGCCAGAGAATTTAATCATGTCAATGGGTTAAATTTAATTGCAAGGGCCCATCAACTAGTTATGGAAGGTTTCAAATATCATTTCTCAGAGAAGGATGTCGTCACAGTTTGGTCTGCTCCAAATTACTGTTATAGATGTGGTAACGTTGCTAGTGTAATGAAAGTTGATGAAGACCTAGAACCAACTTTCAAGATTTTTTCGGCGGTACCTGATGATTATATTCAAGAAGCTGCTGTTAGTCATAATAACCAAAGAGCAGGTTATTTCTTATGAAACCCAATTTATAATTCTTAATGATATACGAAAAAACAAAAATATAAATAAAAAGCCAATAAAGCATTGTACCATATAACCCTCATCACTATCTATATAATAATAATAATAAATTTATCACCATCCTACCCTTTATTTTATGTTTTTATCTCTATAAGTTTCTTGTTTTCACCTCTCAAAAACGGTTTCGCTCAACAAAATTTTTGACTTTAACAAACTGATCACTGTTTTAAAGAAACATATTTTTACACTTCGAGTCAATAGCATCATACTTTGACTGTCAATTAACAGTACGCACCCAATTATGATGCTGTTTTTAAACCAATTGTTAACATTGTTAACCTTTTCTATAGTGGCAATAAACGCCTTATCCCTATTTGCCTCTCAAAATGATGGAAGCGCTAATATCAATTTTAATATAAATCAAATCCCTGGTACCAAACCTATCAATGGGGACTCTCCTTTAGCTCAATGTGATCTTTCAGAGAGTCAATTACTTAAAATTGAACAAATTAATTTAGATCCAAATCCACCAATTCGTGGCAAAAATTTGACCATTACCGCTAACGGTGAACTGTTTAAATTAGTTGAAGAAGGTGCATATGTCGACGTTGAAGTACGTCTCGGTTACATCAAACTAATTAGTCAAACCTTTGATCTTTGCGAAACATTAGAAGAAAATGATGTAGAAGGTCTAACATGTCCGATTAAACCAGGTAAATACAAATTATCTAAAGTAGTACAAATTCCAAGAGAAGTTCCCCCTGGTAAATACTCTGTTTTGGCCAGGGCATATACCGATGATGATGAATTATTGACTTGTATTACTGGTGATATTATCTTCCCACCAAGTATGACTTAAGAAAGCTATTATTTTTTTTTTTTGAGCATTCCAATTAATTATATACATCTACCTACTGAATATGAATCACTGAAACCCTTGCTATCAACTCCTGTTACCACTGTCCATCGAATATATATTATTATTAATATTTAATTATGTAGTTTTATTTAACGATAACCCGGCTTTGAATTATTCCTTGCGATTTTCAAAACGTTTGAGTTTAAAGAAGTACTTAACCAGTGTTAGCGACCTTGAGTTGAGTGAAAACTAAGGCAAATCAGAGGTTCACTTCTGTTTTATTATTATAGCTTACTATGTCCGGCAAAGCTCCCGTTTATCGTCTACCCCCCTTACCAAGATTGAGAGTCAAAAAACCTGTAATAAGACAGGAGACAAATAGATGTCTGGTATTAATGTCTAACCTATTACAATGCTGGTCATCAAACGGTCACATGAATCCAGCTTGTGAGGATTTGGCAACACAATTAAAGGCTTGTACAAGTGAGAAAGCTCTAGGTAAAGGCCATAAAGAACAAAAAAGTAATATTAATTATCATGCTGCTAGACTATATAATAAAATTAACGGTAAACCGCATGATTGAAAACCCAAACAAATGCATAATATTCCCACGTCCCTTGTATATATTTTAGTTACGGTTTTTATTATTATTTTTTATTATAAATACATGTACATTTTTTATCTATTTTTTAATTCTACCTTCTCTTTCCAACGAATCATCAATCAAATGCCATCCAGGTAAATATCGTTTCCCCATTCTTTCCAAAGAATCTTTGTCACTCGGGTCTAATTCGGATAAATTAACGTCTCTAGTCGATGATGAGTCTGTCTTATTATTATTAAATGAATTTTCTATCTCCCACTTAAATTCTAAACTATGTTCAATCTTTTTATCATCAGCTTCTAAATATGGATTTGGTAAAGTGGCATTGATACTACCAATTGAAGTAAATCCATTACCATACAATCCACATATCGGTTCATTAGAATATAATAGAAAACTCCAGATATTTGCTAATTTCCAATGTAATAAAGGCTGTAACCTGTAAAAATCTGGCCAATTAGAATCTGTCATCTGTATTGGCTTCAATGTTTCACCAAATGGATCTGTAGATCTAACTCCAATAATAATCGCCTTGGTCTCTGGATGTATCTTCAAAAAATCTCGAAATGCATCTGCCATGTTCGGTTTCCTCATACCATTTCCTCTTTTTGATTCGTACAGTGATAACTCATATCGTTGTGATGTAATTTCAATAAACGTCTCTAAAGTAGAAAATGTGTCCTCTAAATCAATAAATACAGTAGGTAATTGAGTCATGGGAAATCTATGAAAGTTAGAGTTATACTGCGATTTTTGAGCTTGTACAATGAAAAATTCCCAAAGACAACTTAAGTATAGTAACAATAATACCTGACAGTCTTTACCACCATTATATGAAAATGAAATTTCACCGTTTAGGGGACTCCAACGTGGAAATATATCATTAAGTAAATATAATCTCGTTAGATTTATAGCATGCTGAGTCTCTGCAATTATCGTACTTCTGGTTGAATCAATATTCAAGTATGACTGTGTCATGTTATAACACCTCTCTGCAACATTTCCTAAAGTCATTATGTACCCTTATGAAAAATTATACCTCTTCTATCGTCTCGAAATGTTTCTTTTTCCTTTCTTTCTACTTGTTAACAAAATAATTGCAAATTGAAATCAATTACTTGGCATCACTTCAATTAAATAAACCTTCGTATCTTATTTAGTATCTTGTCGTTTGCGACCTGCTTATAAATCAGAAATTTCATAAGATTTACATTTTCAACTTTCGGTGTGCTTGAAAAGAAAAAACTTTAGAGAAATTGTATTATGAAGAAGAACAATGATATAGATAGATGGCTTATATTTACATGTCTATATAGGTATTATTTTTTTTCACTAATTACCTCTTGTCAATGACTCCTTTAGTTTCCTCAAGTAACGTTCTAATTGAATCAAATTTTCTCGTCCTTCCTTTGATAAAACAGTGCCATTGTTAATACCGGTTTCTTGCATGCGTAATAGTTGTTCCTCATCTGGTAGGTCATCGTACATATTGTCCCTGATACCATCCACTATATTATCTAGAATCTCTACCGTGTATATATCTCCCATGATACCATTTATATCCATCTCAGTAGTTAATTGAAGCAGTCTGTGAATTTCATTGAAATTATCCCATGACAACTTTAGTAATAGATTATAGAGATCAACATTGCAAAGGTTTAGGTACAGTGATAAGTCCATGCATTTCTTACATTGCTGATAAACATACATCGCTATAGTATATTTTCTATCAGATGGAATTTCAAATTGTGCTGAGTTTAATAAATATATTACAGTATATGGCACAGTAACAACATATGGTTCTGGTAAAATATCTTTGTTCGTTTCACAATTCTTTTTTATCATTTTTATTATTTCAATTGGTTGTTTATTCAATGTTAAGTCAAATTTCTTATCTCTTGAGATATAGTCATTTAACAAAACTTTTATATGATTTAGAATATCAAAATCGTTTAAAATTTTTGTCGTTAAAGTATCTATATGTTCTTTCATCACATTTTCTAAAGCAGCTTTATATCTTTCTTCTGCTTCTAATTTATTTATATCAATTTGTAAATTTCGTGTGTTTGGTGTTGGTTTTTTATGTGGTGACATTATATTCATCTTTAAGGCTTCTGATTTCTCAAGTGCTTTTTTTCTATTTTGAATTAGTGTGTTCTCAATATTTTCGAAAAGGTTATATATAATAGAGGAGTTTTTCACCTGATTTGAACTGTTCTCATGTTCACTAGTATTATCTACAGATTTCAGAAAGAAATCACTTGTATCTTTATTATCGCTATCTTCTTCTAATTTCTTTAGATACTCAACGAGCTTAATATCAGCAGGATCGATACTAGAATCATTCTTACCAAAACTGACTTTCAATTCATCATCATGGCCATCGTTTTCATTTTCCTCTCTTATTAGATTTTTCGTATTTTCTCTTATTAGGTCATCATTCTTTTGTATTCTTTCGAAAATACTGCCAAATATCATTCGTTCTTTAACACTTGCTTCAGGAAGATCATCATTTGCATTCTTGGTCAACACTGAAGATGCCAAATCTTTATCTCTATTAGTTTTCCTCTCTGTTTCATTTGTATTAAGAGTAGTCTTATCTTCTTGGTAAAAATATTTGTTAGAATGAAAGGCCCTTTGAAGTAACCTCACCGTTGTAGGCCTAGTAACTATACTAAATCGCAACATGTGCTCAATTCATATATATATATTTATGTAGTCAAATACAGTAATATTTTTCCTGTTCTTGATATATTATCTCTTCGATCATTAATTGTCAACTAAAAATTCATATCTCTTAAAAAATAAATACTGCAGTGTGTGGGTTTATACACCACAATATATTTAAACAAGACTCATTTAATATTAAAAAATTGGCGTTGTATTAATTATTATTTGAATTTGCAAAATCGACCTAACTAAAAACCATTTAAAATCCATCTAGTGCCTTAATTGCCCTATCTAACCTTTTTAAACCTTCATCGTAACGTTCTGGATCAAGAACCATGTCTGCTGTTAGACGAGATAAAGAATCGACTAATCTCTCTAAAGCCATCTTCTCCTCTACTTTCATACCTAAATTAGCAAACTCAGAACCGACTAGTGTGCCTTTGGTCATCATTAATAATTGAGATATTGTATTCATATCGAATGAGTTTAATGCATGTTTCCTACTTTTTTTCTTCTTCCCAGTTTTTTTACCATTTTTGATTATATCAGAACTATCCACGTCAGTGTGTCTCATCCCAGTAACACTTTCCTCACCTTCATTCTTCAGTGTACTGTCAATAATGTCTTCATATGCATCATCATTCGTTAGTTCACCATTGTTTTTATTTTCATTAGAAATATTTACAACATGGGGACGTGTAGCTTTCAAAGTATTATTATGTGAAACTAACGGCTCATTCGGTAGTTGTCTGCTTAGATATATATCTTCATCGGGATCATGGACGTCATCGTAATCCATTTCATATTCCTCTGCATTAAAACTTGCAGCCGAGTAAAAAGAATCTCTCGTATTGACGGTCGAACTTGCGCTCGATCTTTTACCATTCTCGTTATGCTGTTGATGTTTCTTCAGTTGCTCATCTACTATATCCATCTCTGAATCTAAAATTAATCGCGACTTTGGCCTGTTCTTGTTTCTTGGCGGTATAGTCGGGTTATATGCATTCATTTCTGATCTATCTGGATTAATCAGGTGCTTTTCATCAGTTGTATGAGTCCTTAAAGATGGTACAGTACTAGATGTTACCGATCCCTGATCTGTGTAGACATTATTATGGAGAGACTCTATAACGTTGCTAGGCGTTCGTACCACTTCTTCATCTAAATTGATGTGCTGTGGATAGTATGCGGATGATCCACTCTCACTAGCCAAGTTACCTGAACCTATAGAAAGATTATTTACATTATTTCTGATTTTTGGCGTTGTTAGTTTTATCGAATCTCTGTTTTCAACATCGACAACTTTTGGGATCGATTTAGTAGGTGAAATGTTACTTGAAGAAGAAGAGGATTTTTGATCTTGAACGGTTTTCTTGAGGGAATATTTAGAGTTAATAGAATTAAATTTACTGACTGGCTTAGCATTCGGAATAGTTTTAATTATCAACTCATCGTTTTTATTTGCGTTGGCCGTTTTTTCAGAGGTAATAGCCATATTTCTGTCGTTTGTATTTTCTTGTGGTGACTCAAGTATGTCTAAACCAGTAGTAGGTAATGAAGATGATGTAGATTGTTTAATCCCAGTATTTTTGACGACGTAAGAAACTTCAGTACCTTCTTGCAAAACACCAGAATAACCTGAAAAGACGCTATATCTCTTATCTGGAGATGAATAAAAGGAATTACGATCTTGCATTCTGGGTGGTAATAGAGAGTTCTCTCCTATATATTCGATATCATCTGATTCTATTTCATGCTCATCATTATTTGAGATCAAAGAATCTGTAACATCTCCTTCTTGATCCATGGAACTGATCATTGCGGATAATCGTTTTGCATTAATCGATAACTTTGAAGGGGACGCATCTTCATTTAATGGCATTATTGAAAATATGCACTACGGAACTATATGTTTAAGGGAAACGGTTTCAGTATAAAAGAATGTCCAGAGAGCAGAAAAACTTAATTCAGTCTGAAATTTTATTTATATATTTCACTTTATGTTATGAGCTGAGATGTGATCGTTTGTATTGTTGTTTCCATATACAAAGTAACTTGAATCACTTTTATCAATTTAGCGAGTTGTTTAATGACATGTGTACATAAATCACGATAGAATACCCAGATGATTAAATTTAAGGACTGACTGTAATCTAAAGGGCCATGTTCAACTTTTGTAGGCCTTCTCTTTGGACTTCTTCGTTGATTGAAGAATCTCTCCTCGTGTTACCCAATTCGGCAACATGTCAATAAAAAAATTCAATATGATGTTTTATGAATATTTCTAGAGAAACTATGAAAGAAAAGAAGATCATTCAATCAACTGACTATGGCAGTGAGGTGCCTACTACTAAGAGCTCAAGTGAAAGATTTAGGTGTTGCTCCTTTGGGTCTTTTCTTTGTTGATTTACCTAGGATAGAGATTTTTGAAATTATATATATATATATATGGTATCCATGGCATGCATGTGGTAATCTGGTGGTGGCATGGGGGTTAGTCTACATGCATTCGATGCATTCATTGTTTTGTTGCAATAAACTCTAGCCATCGCACTTTGCACATACAAAAAAACAACTATGTTTCTTGTAACTCAAACACAGTAAACTGCCTTACTGTGCAACTGAAATGATATTTTCCTCAAATATTCAAATAATTATACTATATTTTCATTTTCAGCTTCTTTATCTTCTTTGAAAAAGAATTGCACAAAGAAAAAATTTAAATCTTTGTCCCAATAGGAGCACTTACTATTGAACTCATCAATTGCATTGTCTTGAACATATCCATTATTTTGCATAACAATCTCCTTGTTCGGTATTTCAATAACAATATTTTCAAATGGTTCATATGCAATCACTAAATATTTTTTATTGTTATCTTGTTCAGAGGCTAATTCTATTCCTGAAACTATCCTCATAAATGGTGGGAAACTAATTTCATTCTCAATTTTTTTAGTCGAATTCTCTTCATCATTAGCACCTTCATTGTTTTTTTCATTATTGAAATTTACTCTTATAGCCATTCCCATTAATCCTGTACTATCATCTTTAATCCTGACCACTTGACATTCAGGAATAGTACCATTATTTTGTATATTTTGTCTTTCTTTCTCAACCTCTATTTGAAATTCAGTCATCTCCTTATCCTGAGTGTCATTCTGTCCCACTCCAAGACGATCATTGTCCATTTTACTCCTCCTTAGTACATTCAGTCCGTGCTTCTTACCATCTAGATGTCTCTCAACACTACTCCATGACATATGCATAGTATTACACAGTTTGCAAACTAGTTTACCTGAATGATTTTTATAAATATATGGATTCTTACGTAACTTCACTTCTGATTTGTCTTCATTATCTTTAGCGGTATCATCTTCTTGAAATGTATAGGCAATCTCTTGACCTTGTCTTAGTAGCTCATCTACTTGTTTTCTTCTGTGTAAATTAGCCTGCGAATCTGAGGCAATACCACCTGCACCTTTCTTTGAGCCTGCTCTATTTTGATAGTCCATGATAATGCGTTAGTCTTTACTCTTTTAAAGTATATCACATATGTGATCTAGTACACTTTTAAGTCATTTCACTTTTAATTTTTTTTTTCTTAATGTCAAAAAACGTAAAATATATCGAGTAAGAGAATTATATGAAAGTCAAATACAAAATAATGTCTATTTGAAAAAAAGTTTCCTAATTATATTGAGTCTGTTTACAAATACACGTATCTTTATTAGCTCTTCTCTTTATCAGAGAAATATATATATTATTTTCGCTTAATATCATATACACCTCTACTTCGTTCAATCGTCTCATATTTAAAACTTTTCATCTCATTCCATTTACTATGCGGTATGGCCCAGCCACATTTTCTTGTTACCATTGCAGCTATATCATCACAGTAACCTAGTAGTGACAAATCAAATTCTGCATGTTTCACCGGATCTCTATTGATTAGTACTTGCGGCGTGTGTGCAGGAACCATATTAATGATTTCAGAAACTGGCGCGACTTTCAAACTTGTACCTATACAAATTAATAAATCACATTTGGGTATATCCTCGCGAATGCTTTTGTGAAACTTTGTTGGTAATGGTTCTCCAAAAAATGTTATATCTGGCTTCAGTACACCATACGATTTTAGCTCAGCATCTGTATCAGTAATTTTTTCCCTATTATTCACAATTGTCTGATTATTTGGGAAGATTTCTTTCCTTTTATTATAACAATATGGACACAATGGTAACTCAACTCTTCTAATATTTCCATAGATTTTTTCACCAGGTAATTTCCAATGACAAGTAAAACATGAAGCAGTATTGAACGAACCATGGCATTGAACTATTTTATTATTGGGTATTCCAGCATATGATTCTAAGTTATCGATATTTTGCGTATAGTTCCTTAATAATTTACCTTTGTCATGAAGCATCTTTATAAAACTGTGTAATGGAGAATAAATATTTTCTGGTGGTAAAACCATATTTGCTATACTGTAAAAAATTGATGGATCATGCATGAAAATTTCATAGTTAAAAACGTCCTGTGGATCGTCTAGACCTAAATGCTTGATTCTTGAATAGAAACCTTCTGAAGATCTGAAATCTGGGATCCCTAAGGAAGTAGAAACACCTGCCCCTGTGAGGACAATAATATTCTTAGCGACTTTCAATCTCTGTACAAAATCGTCAACTTGGGTAAAATTAAATAATCTTATCCTTGTGAATAAAATTTTATTCATTGCCTTTTGTAAATTTTTTATAAGCCTTACAGTGTGCTTCTTATCCAATGGATCATCAATATCCACATATGATAAAGCCGTTTCGATATTTGATGATTCATCCTGTATGGATTTATATATAGATTTTAGTAATTTTTGATCCTTCACTTCAAATCCTAATAATTTAATTAAAAAATATAAATACAAAGAATTCAATTCATCTGGCAAATAGGTATCTAAAAATTTTCTTGATCCATAATACTTTAAAAACATACGTGCATTTAACGTATCATCTTTTGTAATACTTGGTAAAATATATTTTCTATTATATAAATTAATACCAATACCAACAGGCCTATTTGGTGTTACTGGTTTCAAAATTTCATTCTCCACTGTAGTTCTAGTCAATTTATTATCTATAGTGTCTTCCAATTTTATAGATTGCATATCATCGAGTTTCGATCCCGCAATAACTTGAGCATTATTTTCTGTAGTGGATAGCATTGGTTCATGTTCTATGGAGTTGTGATTGATACTGTTGTTTGTAATCTCGTTAGGTTTATGTCTTTTAGAAGCTGTTTGGCTCATCTCACTGTTTTTACCATTTGAATTCAACGCGAAATTTTTGGGTTGCTGGGGTATTTGATCTTTATGTGTGCGTTTATTGCCTTTATTCTTATTAGAGTGTGATGGATCGATTAATATAGCAGCCATAGTCCGTTTTACTCGAAGCTGTGCCTACTTGTTTGATCTGTTGCTTATTGTTGCTTTTGTTCTTGAGGGCAAAACATAAATTGTAACTATTTGGAGTGTTTTTTCTCTCAATCGATTGCAAAAAATGCTGTTTTTCAATTTGGGAAAAAACATGAAAAACTGAAATTTTGAAATAATTTTTTTTTCTTTGTGGTTAAAAATTGTTTGGGGTTCTATAATGAAATGGAGACTAGATCGATGGCATTGAATGTGAGATATTTCGGTATTGTTAGGGTATATGCTTGCAAAGAAATATATGATTATTTTATATATATGCTATACACCGTCACCATATTCTGCATAACCTCCATATTCAAACTGAGATTGTGCAGATTTTTCCATATCTGGTGGTGGTACCCCAGTCGATGCATTAGTAGCTCCTGCTAACGGACCAACACCAATCTTAGCTAATTCTACTTCTGCACTTGTATTCTCTAAATTTATATCATTTATTATAGATCCTGTCTTCTTGCTCAATTTCTGTACTTTCAGCATAAGTTCAACTTCTTCTCTATTCTTAGCATCCACTTGATTCTGTAATTGTGTTATATACTCTACTGCCTGTGTCAGTATCTGTCCTTTATTTGGCTTACCGTCCCTAGTACCTGTACCCTTGGGTTTCGGAGTTGCCATGGAACTATTAGGTGTCTCTGCACTACCTCCACTGCCTGCACCAATAGCTGCCGTTGATTCATTACTGTTTGCTCCAGGGTAATATTCATGGAAGAATTCGTTTGGTATTAGTGTCAATAACTCCTGAATGCGTTCATTTATGTTGTCTCGACGTTTACGATCGTTTTGAAATGTTTGATTACTTGTCGATGAGTTCACGGATGATGATAGTGATTCTGGTATTGTATTCATTGCTGGCGATAGTCTGTGTATCTATATGAGCATATGCAATTCGTTAGAGTTCCTGTCCAGTCCGTTATTATCCTGTTAATCAAAGTACTTACATAAAGAGTCGTAATTTCATTTCAGGATTTCGTTTTCTTTAAGCTTGCTTATTTTGTTTGTCTCCGGTTTAAAATTAATTAATCGCATATTTCTCTTTACAAAATGTTATAAAATGTTATAATAGATAAATAAATATATGTATAAACATCTCTAAAGTTCATATTGTAAGACTGCATTTTGAATAAATGGCTCGTCATGAGATACATTTTGAAGGATTTGTTCTTTCAATGAAGCTGAATCAAATAATGACATTCCATTCAAGAATAACAGGGCTGCTAAGTTGTTCCCTTTGAAGTTCTCTTGGAAATATTTTAGCCAGTCAAAGTCCTTATTACTGACTTCATTGAATGGTAAATATTCATAATCGGTTTCTAATCCTTTCAATGCAACTTTTTTGGCAATAGTATCAAATGATGTTTCCTCATCAGTAGCAAGCAGTAAAGTGATTGCCATGGCTCCAGCTAGGCCAGATTTGACACCGTATTGTTTGCCATATTTTGATAAGGCACCTAGACATAATGCCAACTTACCGGTTCTGTAATGATATTTGAAGTCTAATACGAAATTTCTTTCATAATCCTTAACTTGTTCAGTGTAATTACTATAAAAACTTTTGTTGAAATCTTCTAAAGGTGTCTTTGTAGAAAGTAGTTTTTCGCCAAACACATCATCATCTTGATCAGCAGCGTAAGCAATAACATGTTTTTTCTCTTCTTCCTTTCTTTTATTCAAAGAAGCGGCTTCTTTCTTAGCTTTTTTATTACTTTGAGTAGGTTCAGGTTCCTCATTTTTCCTTTTCATTGATAAATCATGTAAATTGAAATAAATTTTAGAGGCTCCATCCATAGCACGGACATACATTGGTTTGGTGTATAATTTTTTACCCCATTCTAACATCTCTAGATAAGCCCTTGGTGTACCCTTTCTCATACAATAAGAATGGAAATCTAACTGATCGTCCTCAAATTGTTTGTAAAACTTGCTAATAGCATGAAATCTCTTCAAGGACAAACCTTTGTATTTTTGAATAGTCCATTCTAATTCTTTTAACTCGCCAGATGTGGTGTTTGAATCGTTATCAGTTTCCCCTTCAGCAGAGGTCTCACGTTCTGCTTCTTGAATTTTTAAATCATTGTAACGTTTTTGAGCTAGAATTTGTAATCTGTGATAGGCTTCAGCTTGCTCGACGATAAACCAAGAGGCTTCTACTAAGTGTAAGTCCTTTATACCATTAACGGAATCATCATTCTTGGTAAATAAGGAGGCAATCTCAACAGCTTTATCAATCATATTAGCCCTTAAGAAATACTTAACAGTCTTACAGTTGATAAATCTATCTTGTAAATCTAATTTTCTACCTTCTTCTAATGTTTCAGCAGCGGTTTGCAACAAACCAGTATGTTTTAATATACGCGCTTTCAAAATATAAAATTCCACTAATGTTGGTGTGTGGTTGAGGGCTAGATCTGCATATTCTTGAGCTTTTTGGAAATTCTTTAAAGCTAAGAAATGTTGAGCAAGGTAATATGAAGTCCAAATATATTGAATTGGTTGTTCATTAGCATCTAAACCATCATGATATATGGTAACGATATTTTCCAATAATTTTGGAACATCGTTTTTTCTTTTTTTGTATAAAGGTTTGACGTTAGAGAAAGTTGCAGGAACACCTCGTCTTAATTGAGGAATAACATAAGATTCCAATTTGCTCGAAAGTTCTTGTTCATTTTGTAAGAATGTCAGTGGCATAAACTTGGGTGGTTCACATCTTGGATAAAATTTTTCTAATTTTTCATATAAAACTTTTCTTAATTTATTATTATCACTGACGCCAAGGGATACTTCTAATAACTTGTAATATTTGAAATTATCAGGGTTTCTTTTGATCAAAGTTCTATAAACAATAGAGGCCTCTTTCAATTGTCCCAATTTCATGTAGATAGATGCCTTTCTCTCTAACAAGCTGAATTTATCAAAAACATTTTCTTCAATACCATTTAAATTTTTCAATACATTTTGTAATTTGTCATTATTGGTACCAGCCGCTTTATACATAATATCATTCTTATACATCAAGCATTCATTATGTTCGTATTTTTCAGCGTCACTAATCTTGCCTTCGGCTAATTTCTCAAACTGAGATAGTGTATTAACTGCCTGTTGTCTTTCACCATTAATGTCTTGGGCAATTGCTAGGGAAGTCCAATTTGCACGATAACCCATATAACTTTCCCAATACTTCTTTCTAGAGACCAGAGCAGCTTTAAAATCACCAATTTGGGATTGTAAAGTAGCTAAATCTCTATATATCTGATTGTTATTAGAACCATTGTCCAAGGACGCCTGAAACCATTTTATAGAGTCTGCATAATCCTTGATAGTTCTCATGTAGATACCAAGGACATGACAACAAATAGAGGTAGTCTTTGTCCCTTCAATCTTACCTAAAGCCTGTTTAACAAATCCTTCAGCCTCGGTTTTTTCACCAACAGACAATAGATTCAAACCTTTCAAAGCAAGACTTTCAGCAGATGCACTCTTCTTCAAAAGAGCATCAAGTAACTTGATGGACTTCTTATACTGTTTGCCTTCATATAGCTTCAATGCTTCGAGAAAATACTTATTGCTGTCCTTAACTAGTAATGGCTTTGCAGCAGCCTTAGGTTTTGCTCCTCTCCTCTTCGACATGGCTTGTGGATGGTTGGAACTGCTTGTCTATATGATCAATAGATCTACATTGTTCGAATAATTTTTCAGTCGGAAGAGTTTCTTATATAACTTTTCACTTCTATAGAGAAACGAAGAAACGCGCGGTTGTTCTGAACTGAAAAGTAGTAAGAACAACGACCGTCAGGAGTGACGGTGATGAAGAACTTGCTAGTTCTATGCTATAAAAAGCATCGGCTGGCGGTGAAGTTATATTAGTGATACGATATGGTGTTGTTATGCAATTTGATGTTTATCAAGACCTCAGAAAGTGGCCAAGCTGTAAGCCGAATGCTTAGCAACTCTCTATATAATTATCTATGTATATGTACTTGGCCTATTTAGCTGAAAGAACTTCCTCAAAACCAGGGATATAAATATATTCAATTCCAGCACCCTCCGTTTCCTTTAATAACTCATTGGCCCTTACAAAGACTGTAGATATACCCAGATCTCGTAACTTTTCATTATCCAAGGATTTTCCAGTATAATACGCTAAAGTTCCGTTAGGGAATGATTCAGAATCATTGCACGTCTTATACTTAGCAATTGCACATTCAAGAGCATCATCGTTGCCTGCTATTTCTCTAGAATATGATTCAGCTAATACCTCAGTGCCATTAACCAACACAATGCCATCTCCTGATCCTATATCACATCTATTCTTATTTTCTATAGCTGATCTCATGTGCTCTTTATGTGAATCTAATGCCCAATGTGGATATTCCGTTCTATAACTCCACCTCTTAATACCACTTTCTTCATCTGTCACTGTAGATTCGTATCTGAAAGCATGTAGCCATAATGTCAGATCGGTAACGTCAGGATCTGTATATAAATCAGTCTCACATTCGGAACATTTTTCATCTGTTAGTATTTCGCCATGTGAATTGGGATAAAACCAACTTTGGGAACTCTTAGTTTTACCAACTTCATACAACCCTTTTATGACACTATCAAAATTTGCTTTGCCATTTTTACCTAGATTTGATCCCCATATTGCTGGGCTTGAATATATAGGATCATTTGCAATTGGATGACCCAAATATTGTAAATGAACACGAATCTGGTGTTGTCTACCTGTTAATGGTTTACATTTGACTATACTGGTCTTCCCATCGTAACTAATTCTTTTAAATATTGTTTTTGCGTGTTTTGCACCATTTTCTTCCATATCACAAACAACATTTAAAGCCACACGTGGTTCTAAAGTCCTTAAAGATTTTTCTACGACTATCTCATCTGGTGGAAACTCACCAATTACTCTTGCAATATATTCTTTACTTACTTCCCTAGCTTTTAACTGGTCACCCATCTCATCGGCACCCTTGGAGGTCTTAGCCAGAAACATTAGTCCGCTCGTCAGTTTATCTAATCTGTTACATGGATGAACGGTATAACCTAGTTGTTTTTCTAATATCTTAGTCACACTATTGAATCTGTATCTTCCCGTTGGATGAACAGGAATTCCACTTGGTTTATCAATCACTATTATATCATCGTTTTGATAAACTGTTTTAACTGGGTCAGAAACGACTGGCGGTTCATGACGATGCAGTTTATGTGATATCAAATTACCATTACGCACAATAGTATCGAGATTAGCTGCTTTACCATCCACAAACACAGACCCTTCTTGTATACATTTTTTGTAGTATTCCTCCTTACGGTCTCTAAATTCAGATACAAAAATATCTAATAAATTCCTATCTCTCCATCTCAGCTTACAAAAGGTTTTGTACGTAAAGAAGTACGGTTCAATTTTTCTTAATGGTCCATCTATAATAACGCTATAATCAGGATCTTCTTGTTTATTATTATTCTTGGTGGATTGATTGACTCGTACTTTGAATCCCTTCTCATCACGCAATTTATTACTAGGCTTAACATCTTTCAAGTTTCTTCTTTTAATCTTCAATTCTTGGCTTTCTTTGGCTTCTTTGATCTCTTGTTCCAATCTTTTGTCAAATTCGCTGACTGTATCATGAAGTCGTCTCTTCATTGGCATCATGAAATTAGGTCTGAGAAGATTGTAATGAATGCTAGTCAATAAACTTGTAAATAATGACCTTGAGATCATTTATATACTGCCTCGAATATAAATCGAAATGTTTAAGCGGTACTGTTTGGATAAACTTCATCTGCTATATGTTGGATTTAAAAAAATTTAGCAAATCGCTACAAAGAAAATAGACCAAGAAGACGATATTAAAATAATGCAAAAATGTTTCAGTTTAATAACTAAAAAAGTGTATATGTTTATAAAAAGAATAGTATGTGTTTGCAGATACAATCTTGTCTATATGTTTTATTGATAGTATTACATAGGTGGTCCATTCAAAAATGTCAGTAGATCCATATCGCCATCCTCTGCTTCTTTATCATTTCCGTTTGGAGTATCTGTACTTTTGGAGGGTTTATTTCCTTCCTGATCACTATGCGCTGGATAAGTCCTCGTTTTAAATCTTGACAATGGGATAGCATTTTGCCAATCATGTTCATTTGAGTTTATCATATGACTATGGTTTTGATCTACGTATGAGTTTGGTGTCTTCATTGAAAAGTTTTTAAAAGTACCATTTTCTTGGCTAGATGAAGGTTTTAGAATATTATTATTATTATTGTTGTTGTTTTTGTTGAAATTAGTTGGATTTGTATGAATATTCGTATTTATTGCGTCATCGATATTACTGAAAGCAGCTTCGGCTTCGGCTTTATTATCATTACTTAATGCGAAATGCAAGCCTGGTAAGACAAAGTCGTCTTCTTTTTGATATTTAATACTTAACTCTCTATTCAATTCATCCAAATCAATACCACCTAGCATTGGTAGATAATGAACTAACTTCCATAAAAATGGAACACGAACAATTTGTCTTTCATTTGATAAGATCCTATCATTATCATTGTTATTTTCCAGGATGTCTTGTGGATTTCTCCTCGAAGAACTCGATAGAATCGAAGATATGCTTTCTCTTCTTATATGTACTGCATTTTTAGCAGTCGAATTATTACTGTTACTAGAGTCTGTATTCGAAGAGTAAGTATTATTATTATTAGGGATGCTGTTGTTTTTATTGTTGTTACTGTTGATGTCAATTTTTGAGGGGTTATTTTCAAAATAGTAAGTATTCCAAAATATCTCATCGTTACATCTATCACTAAAGTCGAAATGAAGTTTAAAACATCCTTTGAAAAACCTATAAATATACCATAGGCCTCGTTTCCAAAGTTGTGGTTGATGTCTCCAACAGGATTCTTTATTCCATTTCCCACGATAATACCAACCTTGCTGGCCCCATTCACTAGTATATAAATCCATAATTTCATTCTCCGATATTTTACCTCTTAACATATATCTTTCAATCATGGCATCCTTTTCAATGACATTCCATGCAAGTCTCCAAGGCCTTTCTTTGAAGATAAATACAAAAGAGTGAACGAGACAACTTAATGGTCTAATAAATGTGTCGATATATGACAACCATACAATGGGGCCATGAACGACCTCGTGATTTGTTTGCGAAATATCTGCAATAATTGGAAACAGCCAAACGGCAATATATGAGCAGGGATAAATGAAAATTGAACGCAAATTTTTTTGGACTTGCATTCTACGTTTTTTCATATTTGCATACGTTTGTTGTTGAAATTTAAGTCTGACGTCTGTTAATTCATCTGTTTTAACACCTTCAGCTTCATTCTCAAATTGTAAAGGTGGTGGCGTGCGACGGTTGACTTGGTAAGCTTCTTGATCCGGATCAGAATTGATATCGTTATTATTATTATAGCTGATTGTATTACTATCGTCAAAAATAGAAATTGAATTTGGTGACGAAATAGCTGGTGACGGTCTCTTAATATTTGGATTATAATCTCCATTTTCAGGTGATAATGATGTGTCTTCATTAGTATGTATTTGATGTTTATGTTTGAATATATTAAATCCTCGTTTGTTATTAGGGTTATGATTTGCTGCATATACATTTGCATCATTAAAAGAAGAGTCCCTACTATCCATAGAAGAAGAGTTTCTTGACGCTAATGAATCATCGTTTGTATCCTCAAGTGATAATGAAAAAAAATTCATCATTCCTTCACAAAATTTTATTAAAGGACGAATAAAGAATCTCTTTGTGAATGTTTTCATGATAAACCAACCAGATTTATTTTTCCATATGTAAACAAATCCTTTTTTCTTCTTTTCATTGAGTAAATCTTCTTTAGATGATGACATCTTAAATTCCATTAGTTGTCTTTTTATTCTGTTACTTTCACGAGACACGTAAATATAGATAGCGATATAAATTCCAAAAATCGACAGGACCAAGATGTACCTTGGACCCCAACTTAAGAAATATTTATACCATAGTGGATACGGTGGTATATAACACCAAGCACTCCATGGTTTGTATCCACCAACTCTTGGTTGGAAGTCAAAATTATAATTATTATTGTCTTCAACGACATTCACATTTTCATAAACCATTTTATAATTAAAGGTATTATAGTCAATAAAAACCAGTGATGCCATTACGCTAGGAATTAAAAATGTTATAGGCCAAATAAAGTTTCTGAATTTATATAATCCACCTTCTAAATTGCCGGTCTTTGGGTTACGCCATTTCCAGTTCGGTTTGAAGATTAATAGCGCAAAATGGATAGCAAAGATCATGATAGCAATATCTGCACCTTCTATGGAAAATGCAGTAAACCAACCTAGTGTATTGAAGAAAGTTGGAGTGGCATAGACAGCTTTTCTCGCAAGGATGACAATTGGATAGATGACTAAAATTAGAGCTTTTAAAAAATCACAGATAATTAAGAAAAAAATCAAATCATGTCTAAATAATCTTTTCCTTTTGTCAAAATTCCACAGATAAAATAGAGCAATGGCACCGACCACAATAGATAACGATGAAGAGACAATAGCACATAGTCTTAATCTTAATAATTCAGGTCCATTAAAGGTTGAAAACATACCTGGTAGTCCCAAAGCTTGATTCACAGTTGTTGTATTGAGCACTCGTTTTGACACAAACTGTATGGTGCTATTCAGAAAACCCTGAGGCATTAGAGTATCAAGATCACTCATGGTTTTTCTTGATTTCGTTGCCCTTATAAAGGGTATTTTTTGTGACTTATTCTTTATGAAAGTTTAATGCTAGATAAATGTCGGTAGTTTCTTTTTCTTTGTAGGTTTAATTAGTTCGTAATAATGTAGTTGCGTTGTTGAAGTATTATTCATACAGAGTTGTTACGGGTATATTGTAAAGGGATAATGATGGGATGCTAATAAAACTTGGCTTCAGTGGATAATTAGCAGATGCAAGGAACGTTAGGCTTCAATGATTTTCCTAATAAGCAACTGTAAAGCATATATTCTTTCAACTGTTTTGTTTCTTCTCCTTGCTGTCAAGAAGTCCTTGTTGATGGAATTTCTCTTTGCCACTTTCAACTGCTGCAAGAAAATTTTCCTATAATTTGAGTGTGGCCGTGCGTGGCGCGTGCGGGTATTTCTGAGTCAGCTTTATCATTTATTATTTACAAAGATATATAGTATAAAGTAGTTGTTTATTTAGAGAGTGAAGATACCCAGGTATCTACGATGGGCCCACTACCTAGTACTTGATTTCCATTGTAGAGACATCCATATTGCCCACTAGCCATTGCCCTCTGGGGTTCTTGCAATTTCAATGTCAATGAGTTGTTGTCATCAGAGACGAGGCAGTCGATGACTTGAATTGGTTCTTGCAGCGATCTATACTGCATATTCAAGTTTCCTGTCCTGATACTAGTTTGCAAGACATCTGGCTGTACCAGGGGCTCAAACGAACCTATTTGAACTGTATTGTGAAACAACTCTGGATTATCTCTACCTTTCACTATCACTATTTCATTAGTATCCCTCAGTTTCCGGCTAACAAACCATGTTCCTGTGTATCGAGGGTCCGCTTGAGGCATTGAAACACCTATTTTCTGACCCAAGGTATAAGACCATAGTCCATCATGTTTACCCCATTTTAATTTCTCACCTGTGTCCGGATCTACAGTAACGATATCTCCAGGTGTCGACGGTAAATACTCTTTTAAAAAATTCTTGAACTTTCCTGTTTGTGAATTGTTGACAAAACATATTCCTTGTGAATCTTTCTTTGAGGCTGTCGGTAGTTCAATATCTCTTGCAAGTTCTCTGACTTCACTCTTGTACAAATGGCCCATCGGAAGTAATGTCCTAGGTAGTACATGATTATTCACCTGAGATAAATAATAACTCTGATCTTTCCCATTATCTACCCCACGCCAAAGCCCAAATTTATCATCATTATCTTTCAATATACGGGCATAGTGACCCATTACAAGCCAGTAATTCCCTTCGCCATATTGAGCGTCAAGGTGCTTACATAAACTACCAAATTTAACAAATTTATTACACAAAACATCAGGATTTGGTGTTACTCCTGCTTGATATGCAGCTAGCATAGGTTCAAAGACATCAATCCAGTAGTCCTGCTCAAAGTTGGCAAGATCTAGAGGCAGCCCTATATAATTTGCCACTTGTTGAGCATCTTTAAAGTCTTGTTCATCGCAATGTTTTGTCTGTGAAGTTGGGCCATTAGATACTTGAGACCAATTACGCATGTATATACCCTTGGCCTTGGGATAATGAGCAAATAATGCAGCAGATAATGAAGAGTCGACACCAGAGGACATGGCTACTACAACATTGTCATGCATTGATGGCATCTGCTGATGTAGATCCTTCGGTAGTCGACGGGTTAGAAGGGTTTGATAGCTTTTCAATAGCCCAGTATAGGAGCGTTTCATGGTATGCTAATATCTGTTGGTTCAATAAGTGACATTTTTCAGTTCTATCGATATTTTTCACTCACCGGAATATACATACGAGTTGCTATTTGCACGTTGAAGAACAATAGGAAAAAGAACAACTATGTATTGATCGAATCTCAATCTTATAGTATGTATATGTATATATATTGTATGTGTGCTAACTACATCTTGAAAATAGTATTATAAATAGAGTTAGCAGCAGACATTCCGACTTTGCAACCTTATCTTTTCTCTAACCAGATTTTACAAGAGATTATTACCGTATCAATTCTGACTACTTGAAATCAATTCAATTCAGATCAGTTATCCCAATACCTGGCTCCTTTTTTTTATTTACAGCATCCTCTATCTGTGTTATTTTCGCTGTGATGGCGATATCGCGATACGAGAAACAACCATCACTTCCTCTGACTAATAATACCCTCTGCGAGTCATCATATTTGTCATATAGTCAATGTATATATACATATATATCGTAAGAAAGAACAGCATATAATTGGACATCTACTGACACTATTAAACTTGCTATTCATCCGGCTTCTAACATCTGGCTACCAATACTACTGCTGCTGCAAAAATACATTTTAACATATCATCATGGCTGCCAACCAGAGTCAACAACATCAACAACAACAACATCAGATATCAGCATCTTCATCTAACTCATCTCTCTCATCCATTTTTGGTAAAGCAAGATTTAAAGGCCTTACACGACTATTTAAGTCTAGTCGTTCCGAAACAAGTCTTCATGAGAATTTTGATCCAAAACGAGCCCTTGAGTCTCAACATTTACGTCGTTCAATGAACTATCTCTCTTCTTCATCATCTTCTCATCCAATACCACAATCTCGCAGCTCGTTAGCGACATCTTTTGACTCATCCTCTTCTCGTTCTTCGTTGAATTCAGAGGACTCATTAAAATCATTTCTGGAATTGAAGGCTACTTCTGATTGGCATCCAAGTGAGATCTTACAATGGAAGATTGAACATAATTATAATGCTAACATTCATGGTAAGAAACAGATACCCAAACATAGAGAAAAACATAGAGTACAGAGATTTTTCAATTCAAACTCATATTCTCCAACGCAAATTGTCGATAATAATAAAACACCCATAGTTTCTGTAAGGCTTAAATCATTAACTTATTATGGTAAACAGATTAAAAAAATTGGCGAAGGGGCCTCTGGTATTGTATTTTTGGTGAAAAACGACTCAAATGATCTACTATATGCAATGAAGGTTTTTAATTCGCCAATAACTAAAATTACGACGACAATGTCGACAGAGGCGGACCCTACATCATCTAACGCCATAGTAACAACCAAATCATCACAATTTAACAATATGCCAACCGAATCTTACACAACACATGCATCGCTGACATCATTTCAGAAGAAGCTGATAACTGAATATTGTATAGGCACTCAACTTCGTCATGAGAATATAATAAAAACAATTGATCTATTTATAGATAATAATCCACAATCTCAAACGATAATACAAATAATGGAATATATACCATATGACTTTTTCAATCTCGTAATGAGTAATCAAATTACAACTCCTGAGGCAAATTGCTATCTCCGACAAATAATAACAGGTATTGACTACCTTCACTCCCAAGGTATTGCTCACCGTGATTTGAAATTAGATAATTGCGTTGTTACACAACAAGGAATCCTTAAAATAATTGATTTTGGGAGCGCCGTTGTTGTTTCTCCTAGAGAAAAGTTGGCATCAGGAATAGTTGGTTCAGATCCATATCTTGCTCCTGAGTTACTAAGTACATATGGCAAGCCTTACGATCCCAAAGCTGTGGATGTATGGTCTATTGGGATAATATATTACTGTATGGTTATGAGACGATTTCCTTGGAAAGCACCTCGTAAGAATTTTAATTCTTTTAGGTTGTTTTGTGAGGATCCAGATGATGAAGATGATGTATCGAAAGGTCCAATGCGACTACTCAGGGTTTTACCTACCGATTCAAGAAAAGTGATAGGCCAGATTATGGAACTTGATCCTAAAAAGAGAATCAAAGTTAACGATATTTTAGAAGATGAATGGGTCAAGA
The DNA here is from genome assembly GCA_030571655.1 of Jamesozyma lodderae. Lineage (NCBI taxonomy): Eukaryota > Fungi > Ascomycota > Saccharomycetes > Saccharomycetales > Saccharomycetaceae > Jamesozyma > Jamesozyma lodderae. Next base: position 103,236 of record JAJLYF010000011.1, on the reverse strand, counting down.
ATATTGAGGTATGTAGAGTTGGGTTTGGGAAACCCATTGGCCATGTACATCATTTGATAACAGAGGAAGAGTTAGCGGAACAAGAACGAGAAGAGGAACAGGAGAGAGACGGGAATCAAGTTGAGGTTGGAAGAGAGAAAGATTGCTGTAGTGTTCTTTCCAACAAAAACTTAATAACTAAAAAGATATCATCTATATAGAATTTTTGTTCAGATAAAACAAAAAACCAAATATAATTCATAGCTATTATTATTAGTTAATATATATTTTTGCGATGCGCATATCTGAAAATAGTTAAAAAAAAAAAATATCATTGTAATGATACAGATCTAGATCTAATAAGAAAGTGAAAGTAGAATAATGGATTCAGGCATGCCAGGTGATAAGAAAGATGGTGGAGTAAGCAAAAAACAACAAGTTAAGATCCAAAAATCAAAATCAAAAACGAAAACAAAAGAGAAGAAACAACTAAATATTGATGATAATGGTACCATACTGATACCACCGCCAAAAACTGTTCAAAATAAAGAACACTTTCAAAGATTAAATTATCTTTATCAATTATCAGCATTTCAAACATCTTTAAATGAGTTACCAGGCAGCTATAACGCTTTATCACGTAATTATATCAAAAATATGGATATCATAAGTAAAAAAACTAAATGCAATATGTTACCAGATTTGAAAAGAACTATTTGTAAAAAATGTAATAGGTTACTTATACCTTCTAAGACATCTCATATTGAATTGAGAAATGAGGCGAAGAAACCTGATGCTAGAAGCAACGGTAAGAACAATGTCTTTGTCGTTGAATGCAGCTGTGGTGAAATAAAAAGATTCAGAATTGGTCTTGATAGAAACTATAAAACATTTTATGAAAAGGAAGGGAATTTGGTAGATATATAAATCTCAATATATTATGTATTAAAAGGTTTTATTTTATGTAGCGCATAAAAGAAAAAAATATTATATAAATGAGAAAACATCCCTTTTTCTATCACTTAGAAGAGTGTTTCAACGCAATGCTACCACTTAAGCAAGCCATAACAGGTATAGATAGACTGATCTTGAAGAGGTCAACTTCATCGATCGTCTCAGCAAGGTTTTTACCTTATCCGATATTGAGATGTAATAGATTAAGTACTTATAATCATCCACAATCCCTGACTTTATCTTCCTTACCATTGAAAAGGAGTCTTCATACAACTCCAAGTACAAATTTTAGATCATTTAGGCAGAGACTTACGCCATTTAAAAATAACAAGAATCCCCCAGAACCTCCTTTCATACCACCATTTGTTAAAATATATAGAATATCACCGTTGAAATTTTTCATTATTTCATCATTGACGTTCACGTTACTATTTATGATACTGCCAATATTACTTCAATTGTTGTTTCCAATAATTATAGTTTCTATTATTGCGTATCAATTCACGAAATGGAAAAGTAATCAATTTTACAAAGAAGTAATGACTAAATTACCTAGCAGTTCTATTCAGGTAAAATATAAGACATTAAATTCTTTACAATACCGGTTTATTCCATCTACGTTGAAACAACAATTTCATGTTGATACTAAAGATGCTGATAAGTTTCTTATATATGTTCAAAAGAGAATTGTTGAATCTTTTAGTAGAAATGAACATGGTATAGGGACTTTTTTTTTTCCTGATAACAAAGATGGGAATCGTATCTTTCAAGAAGACGATATGAGACTAAGTTTAATGAAGAATAGAACATTTGGTAGAAAAATTGATGATGATTTTATATTATCTATGAAATATCCACTATTATATACAGCAGACGAAAGCTATAAACATTTTGCTGACGTTACAATAACAATATTAGATGATTCCATGAAGCAAGGAGGTACATTTAAAACCATTAATGATTTGGCACAAAGTGATAAGTTATGCAAAATGATTATCACCATCCAAACAGTTGGATTCATCATTCCTAGACAATTTGTAATCTCTACCGATATTAATCATAGAGAGTTTATCATTAACAGTAAATAGTTGATATACTTTATAATTTACATATACCCGGCCATATTTTTTCTTTATTTCCGAGACACTAAAAAAGAATCTTAATAAAACACATATAAACAAAAGAAACAGTACTTGATATACATTAAGTTACCGGATAGATAAGAGGGAAGAGTGAAGGGATTCAATGTCGAAGTACACACATCCAACACGTTCAAGGCTGCAGAGCTATGAGACGGAGTTGCATTTATTTGATGATGACGAAGAGATTGGACCACCAAAGCTTAGCAATTTCGGTTCAGCTTTGATTTCCGAAACACAAACACAAACAAATACATTGAACAATAGTAGCTATCATTCATTAGAAGAACCCTCATTTTATAGACCATCTAGTATGACTACTGTTCGGGATGATCAGATGACAAAAGGAGGTAGCGGGACTACTGTAGCTCAAGTTAAACAAACGATACGGGATGAGCTAACATCGAGAAGAATCAAGCGATTACTAAATACAAATAGAATGAATAAATTAGGCCCTGCGAAGAGAAACTCAGGTCTTCTTGAAGTTGATATCCCAATACCTAAAGCAGATTATGTTACTAGTGAAAAGGAACAAGACGATGAGGATAATGATAGTCCAACTGCAAGTAAACCAATGATTGATTATTCTCAAATTGAGTTTGGTGAATTAAATCCATTACAATATTTAAAAAAAGAAGGATTACCATCCAGTGAGTTACCACATATCTCTAAAATTTATTTTGAAAAACGTAAAGAAGAGATTAGATCGATGGCATTACGTAAACGTGGTGGAATCTCGAAGGATTATCTATTGGATTATACAAAACGAGAAACGATTACAAACCCTCAAAAGAGAGAAGCACTTGCAACTTTGAGTATTAATAAGAAAGAGCAACCAAATTTCAAAAAATTCAAGAATGAAGTTTCTCCTGTTGTTGTTACAGCAACTGCGGCTGCTACTGCTGCTACTCCAATTGTTAAACGTGTTGAAATTAAAGAACCATTAAAGCCAAAAAGCAAGACATCTATTCAAAAGTCGACTATATTAGTTAATGATGTTGAATATGAAAAGATAGAAATGTTGGGACGTGGTGGATCATCAAAAGTTTATAAAGTTAAAGGAACAGCCAATAAAGTATATGCATTGAAAAGAGTATCATTTGATGAATTTGATGATTCAAGTGTTGACGGATTTAAAGGAGAAATTGAATTATTGAAAAAATTACGCCATGAACCTCGTGTAGTACATTTATTTGATTATGAAATAGATTTGAAGAATGGATTATTATATTTAATTATGGAATGTGGTGATTATGATTTATCAACAATTTTAAATCAAAGAATCAACTCAGGGACCAAATTTGATATTGAATTTATAAGATATTATTCAAGAGAAATGATAAAATGTGTTAAAATAGTTCATGATTATGGTATAGTTCATTCAGATTTAAAACCAGCAAATTTTGTTATGGTTAAAGGTATATTAAAGATAATTGATTTTGGTATTGCTAATGCAGTACCTGATCATACGGTAAATATATATAGAGAAACCCAAATTGGCACACCAAATTATATGGCACCAGAAGCATTAGTCGCAATGAATTATACAACCGAGGGAGAACATCGTTGGAAAGTTGGTAAACCTTCAGATATTTGGTCATGTGGATGTATAATATTTCAAATGATTTATAATAAACCACCGTATGCAGGATATCAGGGCCAAAATCGATTATTAGCAATAATGAACCCTAAAGTGAAAGTAACATTTCCCACTGAAACAGGCAAAAATGAGATAATACCAAGATCTGCAATCGAATTAATGAAAAAATGTCTTGCACGAGATCCCAATGAAAGATGGACAGCAGACGAATTATTACAAGGAACATTTTTAAGCCCCGTCATTGTCTCGGAATTTTTTATCAGAGACCTAATTACCAATGCGGTAAAATTTGGGTCGAAACAACAAGACGTGACGAAGGATAAGATCGAAGAGCTGACTCACGACGTTCTCAGCAGGCTCGAAGAATTCAAAATGTAGTAAATTATATTTTTGTGTAATAAACATAACTAAAAACCATCATCAGCTGATTTTTCTAAAACAAAAAAAATTTTTTATATTGAAAAATCGGAATTACGTGATAAAATTTGACCCTTTGAGGTATTTTTGACCCAGGGACTCATTTGACCCACTTTTGGCCTACTTTTGACCTCTTGTCCCTCGTTTGACCCTTTTTTGGCCCTTTTTTGTCCCTCTCCTCGATTTTGGGCTTCCACTCGCCCGTAATTTTGGGGAACGTCCCCTTTTCGTCCAGCAACCTGTTTCTGGAATATATAAGGAAGAATTAATTATCCCATTATAAGATAAGATGTGTTATATTATTTCCTTTAAGAGGAAGATTAAAAAAAAAAAGAGTAAGTATAATAAGAATACTACTACTACAAACAATAATAATTTTTAATAATGGCCGCTACTGATAGATTATCTCAAACTTCCGATATCCTTTCTAAATCAAGTAGAAAAAGATCGCCTTCTTCAGTTTCTTTAACTGCTCTCGATCATCCTTTTAAAATTACAGTTATTGGTTCTGGTAACTGGGGTACTACTATTGCAAAAGTTGTTGCTGAAAATGCCGCTCTAAATCCACAACTTTTCGCTAGAGATGTGAAAATGTGGGTTTTCCAAGAACAAATTGATGGCGAAAATTTAACAGATATTATAAATACTAAACATGAAAATGTCAAATATTTACCAAATATTCGTCTGCCGGAAAATTTAATTGCAACTCCAGATTTATTAGAATCAGTTAAAGATGTAGATATTTTAATCTTCAATATTCCTCATCAATTTTTAAGCAGAATTTGTCAACAATTAAAAGGTCACGTTGATCCTCATGTTCGTGCTATTTCATGTCTAAAAGGTTTTGAAGTCGGTAAAAAAGGTGTTCAATTATTATCAACTTATGTTTTCGACACTTTAGGAATTCAATGTGGTGCTTTATCTGGTGCAAATATCGCTAGTGAAGTAGCAAAAGAAAATTGGTCTGAAACTACTGTTGCATATCATATTCCAGCAGACTTTAGAGGTGAAGGTCGTGATGTTGATCATAAAGTTCTAAAAGCACTTTTCCACAGACCTTATTTCCATGTTAGTGTTATTGAAGATGTTGCAGGTATTTCTGTATCTGGTGCTTTAAAAAACGTCGTTGCTTTAGGTTGTGGTTTTGTTGAAGGTTTAGGCTGGGGTAATAACGCTTCAGCTGCTATTCAAAGAGTTGGTTTGGGTGAAATTATTAAATTCGGTCAAATGTTTTTCCCGGAAAGTCGTGTTGAAACTTATTATCAAGAATCTGCCGGTGTTGCAGATTTGATTACTACTTGTGCTGGTGGTAGAAATGTTAAGGTTGGTAGATTAATGGCTTCTTCCGGTATGCCTGCTTTGGAAGCAGAAAAAAAATTATTAAATGGTCAAAGTGCTCAAGGTATTATTACCTGTAAAGAAGTTCATGAATGGTTAGAAACCTGTAAAATGATTCATGAATTCCCATTATTTGAAGCCGTTTATCAAATCGTTTTCAATAATTTACCAATGGAAAATATTCCTGATATGATTGATGAATTAGATTGTTTCAGAGATTAAACTTTCTTTCCTTCTTCCTTTTCTTTCTATCATTATGCATTTTGTAACGTTTGTAGTATATATATATTCATAGATTTCTTCTATCTTTAAACTCATATTTATTTAAAAAAAAAAAAAAAAAAGTACACATATTCATTAGGTAATTATTAGCATAGTAATACTGGCATATATAAGATGAGGCACATATTATGCTGACTGGAGGTTATGTTTCCTAGTTTATGGCGTCAACCAAACAATGACTTATACAAAAATCAAAATAAACTCACCATCTCCATATTTGTCACTATACAAGGATAAAAAAAATCCAATAGTGTTGACGGTAGGTAGTAATACTGAAATTGAATCAGATTTAAAAATTTTGACAGCTCATAAATGTGATGCAAGGATGTGTTTGACTTCAATTGATAGTGACAATAAAAATTTTGAAATTCCAAAAGAATTTATTGAATCACAATTAAAGTTTCAAGATATTTCATATATGAAAGTTAGTTCAGTTAAATCCATTGTTACTTCTCCAAAGGTTAAAACTATTGTCTCTGGTCATGAAATTAGCCCGGACGCTTTAAACGCTTTGAAGAATAATTATTTATTCGTTGCTAACGTTACAAAATGTTTGGAACTATTGAATATCAATGATATCGATACTACCTCTTTACAGGATTTTTTCCAATTAGCCAATTTGACTGCAACATTAACAAAGTCGGATCACGTTTTAATTATTAATAGCGACACTAACGCTTTATTATTCAGTAACTTAAATCAAACTTTTACTTTATTTGAAATTCAAACCGATTTAAGCAAGTATTCTTCAGCGATTTCTACTGCCATTACTGCAAATTTATCTCATGGCTACAGTATCGAGGAAGCTACTTATGGTGCAATTGAATACGTTAATAACTCATTGCTGTTAAAACCTTTGGATGAGTCAAGACCAAATTATGTTTACTCTATGAAGGTTCCATTAACTAAAATGATCAATGACGACTGCTTTGAAGGTAAATTATTAATCAAACCACCTCCAGCCTTCAACCCGATAAAGGATAATTTTTATCAGTATTTAATTAATCACCCTTCTGTTAAACCAAATTGGACACGATACGTTAACCATGAATTTGTCTCAAAAGTTGCTGATGGTACTTTACCAATGGAAAAATTCAGATTCTTTATCGAACAAGATTATTATTATCTAGAAGAATTTGCAAAACTTCATTGTATTGCAGCTTCAAAATCACCATCCCTTGATGACATTACAGATGAAATTAAAGTCATTCAAGCATGTCAAAATGGTGTTAATCAGCATGCACAAAGATTAAAGACACATTTTGGTGTTCAAAGTGATGACTATTTCAAAACCATGGTTAGAGGTCCAGCATTGAATAATTATTTAAGATACCTTAATCATGTCGCTGAAGATGGTGACTGGCAAGAATTAGTTGCAGCATTATCTCCATGTATGATGGGGTATGGTGAGGCAGCATTAAAATTTATTAATAACGTCACTGCAAAGAAAGGTACATTGCATGAAGAATGGATGGATGTTTATTTGACTTATGTTACAAATGGAGACACGATTGGTGAAGACATGTTAAACAAAATTGCAAGAAGTTATCCAGTTGACCAATTAGATAAGTTAGTTAAAATTTATGGTGAAGTTTGTGCTTTAGAAGCAGAATTTTGGGATGCCGCAATGAATTACTAAGGTTTATTTTTAACGTTTTGTAGTCGCTAGAAGAAAAATTTAAATTTATAAAATAAAAAAACTTGATTTTTTATTTTGTCTATAAAAGACAATATACACACACATATATATATATATAAAGAAATATATCATTGATCTATATTTAAAAAATTAAAAAAAAAAAGTGTTTATTCACATGCTGTTTTGAAAGGGGATGGGATGGGAATTGGTTTTAAAACTAACCAACGACATAACCTATGTTCTCTTTAGCATATTTTGTGACTTCTTGACGTTGTTGTACGGTCAAATGTTCATGCTTAGATTTAATATGTCTTGTTAATGCATCTAATCTTGAAAATGTCTTATCGTAACCTTCATTTCCTAAAATTCTAATACATTCAGAGCAACGGAATACAGTTTTCCTCTTTGCATGAATAGTATTTTGATGCCTAGTTAGATCATATGATCTTGAAAATTGCGCGGAACAAGGTTCCTTTGTTATTAGATTTACTAATCTACATGTAAAAATTTCATTCATGTTGTTTAATTGTTCTGTTTGTTTGTATGCTGATTTTGTTGAATATAAAGATGGTGTAGTCTCTAAGGATGATGAGGAAGTAGAGTCTTTTGTATTATTGTTAATGTTTGTTAATGGTTTTCTTGATCTATTTTTAGATTGTTTTGTTGGTGATGTTGATGACCGTATTTTATTATTGTTAATTGAAGTTACTAACTTTGGTTTACTGTTTAATGATAATGATTTTGATCTTTTCAATTCTTTAATTTCATTATTTGAGACGACTAAATGATTCATAATTTTATCATCAATATCGAATATTGGATTTTGATATAATTCATCTTCGCCAATAATATCTTCATTATCGATGTCTATATCATTATTGGTTAATATCGCATTATCCATATTACCTAAAAATGTATCGATATCATTGTCATCAACAAATTTATAACCAATTTTATGGTTGTTAACGATTTCATTTTCATTTATATCGAATTCGTTAGAATCGTCGTCATCGTCATCATCATCAGAAAATTCATTATCAAAAATAATCTTTGCATCTTCATTATTCAAAGCGATATTTTTATCCTGTAATGGATAATACATCTTTGGATTAAATGTGTCATCGTAATATAAATAGTCATTCTCCACGTTTTCTAAATCTAATGTTGCTTGATCGTTAGAGATCTTTACATCAAATGGTAAATTATTTCTTGTACTTTTGAATGGATTAGGTACTTTTAATACGCTATTTAAGTTTACTGTATTCTGAACCGGTGTATTTGTAACACTATTACTCCTTACTGGAGTGATAGTGTTGATGCTAGTATTATTATTGATAGAAGTAGTTGAGGTATTGCCGTTATTACTATTGGATCTTTTTGTAGTGGTTGTCAACGATGGATCAGCATATTTGTTGAACATATTTAAATCATGTTGAATAGAAGCTGTTTCTTTTCTATTAACAGTTGAGAAAGAAGAAGAATCGTTATTCCAATGATATCTACTTAATTCATTTGGTTCGACAAATTTATTCTCCTCTGTTGGTGTTAATGGCATGTTATTTTCATTCTTCGAAGTTTGACTTTGATTCTTTGTAGCTAAATAAGCTCTATTCGATACCGGATATTGGTAGTGCGTCGAATGCACCCCACTATGCTTGTTATTAATATGATATAACTCATCTTCTAGTATATCCGTTAGAGTCCTCTTAAGGCTTAATTCGGTGGAGGCCATAGTAAATGTATTATTATATTTGAAGTTGGTATTTGTTTCTTTTACGTTGTGTTCTTCTATCAATGCGATATGATATTCTTTTGAGGTATAGTCTTTATATATAAGAGGAGAAAAAAGTTTTCTTTTTTTTTCCAGTTTACTTAGCTTTTGAACGTTAGAACCTTTACTTATATACAAACTTCCAAACCGTGATTACGTGATCTATGATTGCAAGCGGAACGGATATTAAACAACTATTGGTCTTGTTCTTATATAGAATACTCCATTGCAACTTGATTGATGACAAATATTCACCCCGTTAATCAAATTTTTATCATCAAAATTTCTGAAAGAAGAAAAACAATTTTAGAAGCTTCTAGAAAAAGAGAGGCGTTTTGCGATCCGCGGATTACCCGATTAGGAGATTCCGCGGACTTTGGGCTGGAAGATAATACCGTTTTTATAGTATAAATTATATTTTATTTATATTTCATTTCTTACATATATATTAGTATTACTTTAGAAGATATCACCTTTATCTGCCAGTTTCTTTTCTTCTCTTAGTTTCCAGTATTCACCTTTGAATCTCCAGAATGGGACTTTTGTAGTAGGATGTGTATCCTTTACGAACCAAGTTGGGGAGTATTTGATGTTTTCTTGTTCTCTTTTCTTTCTTACAGCTCTTTGTTTCTCTTCCACTCTATGCTTCTCTTCAGCAGCAACATCGTATTGTCCGTCTTCCATGGCCCTTTGATCTGGTCTCAAACGGGTATCTGTAGGGGCTAACCATGGTAATAATCTTGGCTGTGGAGCATTCAATGTAATTGCAAATGGTGTCAAATTAAATGGTGCAGAAGGCCTTGGATTGGTTTTCCATACTAAAAATTTACTACCGTCATGATTTGGACCATTATTAGTCAATGCCGCCGTTGTAGCTGTCTTCTCTAACGATAAATCACCACCGTTTTTACCCTTGGTGACTTTCTTAGCATAGATAGAATCATTCCAATGACCACCAAGTACCCAAACCTTTTCGTTCTTTTTATTGAAAACTTCCCCTCTTACTTCAAATGCACCAGATGATCTCCAACCACGAGCTTTGAAATTTAAGATACAAACATCACCAGTCGTATGGTTTGTCACTCTAACTTCACCATGGTTATCAACTTGTGGGTTACCGACTAAGATACCAATGACCGTGTTATCCGGTTTCTTATATGTATACAAATCATCAGCGAAACCACCATCAGGACGCATCTTTATGTACCATAAACCAAGATGTTGAACACCAAAGGATCTACCGTTGAACTTTGTTTCGACATGTGATTCACCCCAGAAATCCCATTTAGGTGATTCTGTCCATGTTGCAGAAATTGGAGGATGATGAGAAACTTGCTCCGTGAAAAATCTGTAATGTTTATCAGGTCTTGAATATTCATATGTTTCACCCAATAATGGATTGAATGGTTTAGCGACTCTCTTTGTAGTAGAAGCATATGATGAAGCTGTGAAAATAGCAACATATAACATTCTCAATGTTGAATCATCGAAAGTAGCAGCTTGATCTAATAATTCTGTGTATTCTAAATCTTCAGCAACTCTTTGTAATAAAGACGTTGGTTCGTTAAATGTAACTGGTAATGTCATTCTTGTCATATCTTTACCTACCATAGATTTCAAAACTGACCATAAACTAATTCTTGGTCTATCATCTTGATCTAATTTTAATCTCTTTCTAATACCATCTTCATAACCTAAATAAGAACCTTCTTTGATTAAATGGTTTTCCTTCCATTGTTGTTCTTCTGTCTTAGCAATTAGTGAAACAGCTTGTGATACTTTCTTTTTAACCTTTTCCTTTGGTACATTATCTACTATATCTTCTGTCAATGCAGAAGCCGCTGCTGGAGAAGGTTCCTTAATTTCTTGGTTTTCCAATTCAGCCGGTGAACTAGGTTCAAGTTCAGCTGTCATCAGTTCTTCATTTGGCAATAAAGCATCCTTTGTTGTGGAGGTATTAGTTGATACATGGGTTATTGGTGAGGCCATCATCGTTGGGACAACCTCCGGAACAGCTGTTGCTTCTTGTGGAGATGGAACAGATGGTGGAGCATGTAAAGGTGGTAAAACTTTTAAGCTACTAGAGACATTATCATTTGTTAAATTGTCTCTTTTCTCTTTTTCGTCTTCATTAATTTCATTAATCAATTCTTCGGCATCAAAGAATTCATCAGCATCTGAATTTTCATCTTCTTCTCTTGTAGCACTAATAAATTTAGCTATTTGGGCTAATGTATCAGAAGAATCTTCAGAGTAATCTTCAAGACCGCCACGGTGTGTAACGTTGAGATAACTATTACTTCTTTTTACTTTATCAGATGGTTGATAAGCAATAGATGAATCTTCGGATGATGCATTATTAACTTCTGAGTTTTCAATCAATTTTTTATGTAATGTCTTTTTCAATGTCTTACGTTCTTTATCCAATGAAGCTAATCTTTCACTCTTAACGCCTAATTCTAACTCTAAATCTCTTACAGATTGAATCCAGACATTATTGATGTCATATTGTTTAGTTAATAAAGAAACTAACTTTTCATCTCTTTGTAAAGTTAAATTATTCATTTCGGAAATCGATTTCAATATTTTTTTTAGTGATTGTCTAACAATAACAACAGTCTCTGGATTTTTCTGCTCAACAAAGTCATTACTATTCAAAATCTCGTCTACTGAATCTAGTTCTAAAGCAATTTTCTTTTGGTAAATATTTAATTTCTCGACGTATGGACCATATTCAATTCTAACGTATTCTTCATCCCTTTCAAACTTGGTAGAAAGAGCATCTTCTGCTTCTTCTTCTTCTTCTTCTTCATATTCATCATCATTATTGCTATCAGCATTATTTTGGTTATTAATGTAAGGCATACCGGAATTTAGTGTAACAAAATTTGGTTCGGTGTCAGTGTGGTTACTCTTTATCGTCGAATGGCGAGATAATGCTTTTTCGGTGGCAAGTGATGGTTTTGATTCTAAACGGGTTTCAATCATTTTACTGACATAATTCTTGCCTGATTCGGTCAATCTATCGCTTAACTCAATTTCACTTGATGCCATGGATGCTGGGTTACTTAATCTACGGCTCAATCCTGATGGTTTTCTAATCTTCTGTTGTCTAACAAATGATTCTGTCGTATGAGATTTGATTAAGCTTGGGTTTGACATGGTAGCAATTGGATTGGATACTGGAGATACTGGAGAGGTTGCAGATTGTAATGACATTGTAGTTTGATTAGAGGGAATAGTTGATTGCGTTGGATTACGATTGATGACTAAAGAGGGTGGAATGTTACCTTTATTCTTTTTAATCATTTCTTTATCTCTAGCATATCGTATAGCACCTTGAATGGCCCATACCCAGTTATTTGTCTCTACAGGGTGATTACCTTTTAATTGCCACTTGGTTGAGTTATTATGACCACCAATTACTTCAAACTTTAATTTTTCTGTTGAGTCTAGATGTAAATAAGAAGCGGTCAAATCTAAAGTACCACGAGGGGTCTTCTTGGCTGAGGTTGCTTGATCTTTGTAATATGACAACTTCCCATCCTTTGTTAGGACAAACCAACGCAGTTTATAACCTTGGGCAAAGTTTGTAAATTTTTTGAGATAACCTTTATAAGTTGGTGCTTCACTCATTTGACTTGTCGCAGATATAATTAATTTCTCATTCGTTAACTGCTCATATAATGTTTTTAATTGTATATAAGTTTTATTAGGTTGAGCTTGTGATTGGGGTTGTCCTGGTACTTGTTGCAATTGGCCTTTATTTGATTTGATAATTTTGGTTAATAAATCGATTGCAGTGTATCCATTTTTATTTTTGATCATTGGATCGGCACCATGAGCTAATAACCACTCGCACATATCCACATCTTTCCTTTCTATAAACATGTGAAGTAAAGTGTCACCGGTGCTGTTAATAGTATCAGAATTATTATTGTTGATATAATTAACATTCAAGAAATCAATGTTTCTTTCACAAGCAAACAATTCATTTAATTTAGTAAAATCTCTATTCTTTAATAAATTATTGACCTCTTTTAATGTTGCCGATACGTAATTGGCTCTTTTAATTTGCATCATTTGAGCAATATTTATATCCTTACACATTTCAAAAGGCATTAGCTGTGAGTTATTCAGAATACATTCATTAACTTCTTTTTGCTCCAACAAATACTTAATGACATCTGCACGCGATTGGAGTGCAGCCAAATGCAATGGTGTATTACCATTTTCATCTTGTAAGTTGAAATTCAATTTCAACAGATCATCTGAACCATAAACCCAATGAGTTACCATTTCTTTTATAATCTTAAGTGTTGAGACCTGGACTGCAAAATGAAGCAAGTAAGGTGATAATAATTTGAAATTCGGATTGCTTGGTTGTGATCTAACAAAAGCTTGCAACGATTCGAAAGTTCCATCAGTTAGGATTTCTAAAAGCTTCAATTTCAATAATGGTTTACTAATTTCGTTAGATTCCGTCATTGCAGTACGTGATCCAGGGACTACAGCAGCAGGAACTGGACTAGGGGCAGGACCAGATGGCGCTACAGGACCTGTATTTAGTGGTTTGACCTGATTGCCTGTGCTAGTAGTTACACTTGAAACCCTTACCGAATGCTGAGTATTAGGCATGGCAGTTCTGTCAATTTTATTCTGTGTCGGTATTTCTAACCGGATTTACAACCGCTATATAATAATCTTAATCTTCGAAGAATAGTCTTAAAGGTAGCTCTTTCAATCAATGGATAGATAAAAAAGCGTATTGTTCAATTTTTAAAAAGTTTTTTGCAACAAATCTTGTTGGTTATAACAACGTTTACAGTAAAAGGGGTTCCTTTTAGCGTTTTCTTATATTTTAATTTCCAACGATTATTTAAGTTTTTCAAAGCGAAGCTGGGTTGATTCCCTACGAAGAAAATTTTTTCTCTTTGAGTAGTTAATAATAATATTGACAATTGAGATTGGATAATCTGAATTGGTGCTTGTCCCTGTGTTCTGTGTTTGTTCAAGTCAAAATATGAGATGTTAAATGCCAAGGGACAAACAGTCGACGTGCAGTCAAAGATGGGCGATTACGTTTTTTTTTTTGTTGCTGTGTTTTTTCCTTTTCCTTGAACAATAGTAATCGTAACAGCTTCTTTTCTTGTCCATTAATTTCACTTTTAGCAGTTCAGGGCCCACAGTGGGATATGCACTTAATTAACCCACGTCTTTGTTGTGTAATTGTGTTATTTTTATTTTATACGAATAAACGATTAGTAAACAGAATGATCGTCGTTTATTATTGAGTGATATATATTTTCCGAATTCAACATAAACGTAGCATTAACATAAAAAGAGCATATAACGTACATAAATACAATAATATATTCCGAGCTTCAACCAGACACACTGACATCGAAGTAATCATAACCGGATAACAAATATCTTAAGTCCTTTGATTTGATATTGATATTACCACCAGTAGAATTGGCTATGGAAGAAGGGCCATGGCCATTCTTATGAATACCAACAAGATAATCACTACTTTGACTAGTCTTAATTGCATCATCATCTGTATCTGTTAGCCTTTCTAGATCTCTATTGAAGATATGATCAACTTCCAAAAATGACCTTTCAATTAAAGCAGCAAATCTATGTGTTTGTCTATGTTTCGAAGAGACCACTATTGATATGCCATTATCTCTTATTATATAACCAATACCAAACCCATTAGGCGTCACTGGGCCAAATCCAAAACTTTTCAAACATGGATTACCACAGTTCGATGTACTTAAGACGTTATTATTGATAACTGACCATGATCTATCTTTGAAGATTGGTGGTAATGGCATTGAATCCTTAAACCATACATTCCAAACAGAATAAAGTGCATATAAATGACGATCTTGTCCCAAACCCATTGAACATTCTCTTGTTATCCTAGAATGTTCTTTACATGATTCTTGTAAAAATTTCTTACGATCTTCATCAGTTGCATTACGATCAAATAAAGATTTAACAAATTTCTTACACTGTGGAGTTACAGTTCTTATTGCTTCAGTTCTACCATTTTGAAAAAATTTTGTCATTGCCGGTTCATAAGTTGTCTCAAATTTACCATAAAGAGCATAATAAGCAATTTGGAAAACTTGTTGAGCAAAAGCATCTGGTGAACATTTAAACATTGATTTAATATGACTTGCACCAAATTTTTCAAAATCCAAAGTTACAAATTCATATTGTGATATTAAATCTGAAATTCTTGTTTCGGCAAAATGTAACGATGATAATAAGAAAGTGTCAACTTTCCATTCTAATTTTCTTGGTATAGTTATTAAATTTGCAAAAGATGGTGATTGTTCCCGATCATGATCCCTTTCTGTATTAGCTCCATTTGAAAAAATATCTGGAACATTTTTAGTAACTCCACGAGCAAAACTTAATATGGAATCTGTATATATATCAGTAACCAATCTTAGTACAGTATGGCCATCCACACCTGTATGCTCAAAGTTAATCCCGGCTTTACCATTTTGTGTTACAATTAATTGTAATTTGTCAAACCAACGATTAAGACTTGTACCATGTTGAAGATTTAAAGGTAATGTAGTCTTTTTAAAATCAAGCTCAATTTTTGAAGTACCACATAATAGGGATTTAGCTAATTCTTGATGATCTTTTGTTGTATCACCAAATGCCACATCATCAAGGCAGATAACAAATAATGCACTATCAATGATTTTTAAAATTTTCCAATTATTTGAATCTTCATCATGGAAAATATAATCCCTGATATTTGACCAAACCCGTCTTGATTCTGTGGTAAAGACACCGAATGGTGGGAACGCGGTTCTTGCAGTCTCTAAACTCTTTTCACTATCCATTATAATGGAGTAAAGATTCCATTCCATTTCTTCAGGTGTTGAAAATATTGGATTATTGTGCGTATCTAGAACATCAAACCAATAAAACTGTGATTTATACATTACAATGACATGATGTGACGTTTCGTCTGTTTGTAAATGACATGACTGTTCCCCAGGACCCGGAGGAATTCTTGAAGATCCAAATAGTTTCTCATATTGATCCATTGATAATGGAACATTACCTTTAATTTTATCTGGTTTTAATGTACCATGACGAATCTGTTTGACAAATTTAAGTATTGATGTAACCAGTTTTGCAGTACGTTTAATTTGAACCGTATGATACCCGTAAGGTCCTGAATCTGTCTTCGAAGTATCCTTGATCGTTGGATCATCTTGTAATTGGAAAAAAGGGTTGACATTTAACACAACGGAAGCGTCATATTCTAAATATGAATCATACCAGAATTGTTCGATATAAGATGATTCTGGCTGATCTTTTGCAAGTTCTTGATCATAGCTCAGCAACTTCGACTGTAATGCCTCCAGGGACTCCAAATTTTCTGGTGAAAGTACTGTAGTTTTTGTTCTCCTATTTTGTTTTTCATCTTGTAAGGGTTCGATTCTATCGAGATACCTTTGAAGAGTATCCTTAAGAGGTGGAATTGGCAGTCTCTTTAGTGATTTTTCTTTGGTTTCAGACATACTGTACTATTTTGTTTACCTCACTGTTTCTCCAACTTTTATTGCTGTCACAATATCACATCCACCTCTTCTTATATAATTCTTATCTTCCTTATTCTTACATAGAAAGTGATGACTCTCTTTCTCTTGAAGGTCACACTGCGCGTTGCATTTATCCGATGAGCCGGTAACGCTAAATAATTACATTATCTTATATAATATAGTATAAAAAGTACAAATTAATTTGTCCATTTCTCTGTCGTTAGAGCTTCGTAAGCTTCGATGTATTTGGCTCTGGTCTTATCGACGATCTCTTGTGGCATCGATACGCCATCAACGCCGTTCAGTTCATGACTTGTCAACCAATCTCTTAAAAATTGTTTATCGTACGAATCCTGAGTCTTACCGATTTCATACTTACTACCATTCCAAAATCTTGATGAATCAGGAGTCAACACTTCATCGACTAAAATCAGTTCGTTAGTCTTTTCATCAATCCCGAATTCAAATTTAGTATCAGCTATAATAATCCCCTTGGTCCTAGCGTAATCCCTACATTTGATATATAACTTCACAGCTATATCACCCACTCTTTCACATAATTCTTGACCTACCAATTCTGCAGCTTGCTCCACAGAAATATTTTCATCATGTTGACCTTGTTCAGCTTTGGTTGATGGGGTAAAAATTGGAGTTTCAAATTCTTGACTCTCCTTTAGACCTGCTTTTTGTTTAACAGAATGTACAGTACCAAATTTAACATATTCTTTCCATGCTGAACCTGTAATGTAACCTCTGACAATGACTTCTAATGGGATCAATTTGAACTTATGTACCAATAGAGATCTACCTTCTAGTTGCTCTCTGTATTTTGGTTCCTTTAATTGTTCTGGTAAGAAGTCAAAAATTGTTTTACCTTGAGGAATTGGAACTAAATGGTTACGAATATCCTTTTCAGTAAACTTGAACCAAAATTCAGAGAGTCTCGTTAGTAAGGTACCCTTATTTGGGATAGCATTGGCCATAATAACATCATAAGCAGATATCCTATCTGTAGCAACAAAGAGAAGTGTATCCGATGAGACCGAGTAAATATCTCTGACTTTACCCCTCGCAATAAGAGGTAAAATATTATCTAAGTTGGTTTGTGTTAAGGCAGTTGACATGGTTAAGATTGGGATGCTCGACTTGATGGGGATACATCAAATAGCTTTATTACTTAATCATGTACCTTTATATATATATATAGATTGCAAGTTTTTGTTTTATTAATTCCCACCGAGTCAAATTTTCAAGAAGTCAAAATCAATTTTGACTCGATAAAACACGATTAAAAGATTAGTTTATAAAAGGAGATAGCTAGATATATATATGTCTGTATAAATCAAACTTTATGCTTTCTAGATTCTTTAAAGAACCATTGTAAAACAAGAATCTGTGTCACACTCATACCGACAACTAGTAGGATACCATAGACAGAGAACATTGCAATTCTCTTATCTGTAGAACGAACGGTATAATGGTTTCTGTTGTTTCTAGTCTTATAATATTGCATGTTACGTTCGAGAATATATAACTGTCTTTCGATGGTATCTACAGAATTCTCTAAGGATTCTTGTAATTCATCACCACCATTCTTATTGTTATCTCTTAGATTTCTTTGCTTTTTACGATCTTCACGTCTTTTGCTACGAGCATCATCATTACGATTACATTTATAACTAACATCAAAGTCAACTATCTTATCATGAGCTTTCCCACCGTAGAAACAAAACTTATATTCACCTTTACTATCGGCTACAAACCCCCATTCACCTTGACGTTCCTTAGATCTTTCAATAATAGGATCGTTTAAATTATTAGGACCAAATACCTGATAATCAATTTCAAAATCATTATTTTCACCTTCTTGAACAGCAAAGTAATAGGTCATATCACAGTTGATATCGGTAGTTAATGCATAAAAACATTCTCTTTCTCCCTTCTTTAGTTCAAAAGTCAATGGTGAAGCCCATGAAGTACCTGTAAGTAGTACAGTAATGAATGCCAATAACTGTAGAGTAAACCCCTTCATTTTTGCTGTGATAGTATTCTTGAAATGATCCTTTATAATTCTGCTAATTTTTTGTTTTGTATTTATTTATTTGGTGAATTTTTCAATAAAGACAAGGAAAAAAGCGAAACTCACACGTAAAGTTCCAAAACACGTAAAAGACTGATATTAGTGTAATAAGATCCTGACAAGCCTAATCTATAACAGTTTGACCTGTAACATGCTTTTCTTATGGAGGAGAATAATTCCATATATATGTAGTCTTTTTGTCTATTTTCTTTCTGTCCTTCTCTAAGTCAAAGCAGAACCCACCGCATGCTTTGTAATAGACAAGTTATAGTAAACTCTTGAAAAAACTATTCAACAATATAGAGTGGATACACTTAAATTGACTTAAACCTCACCAAAGGAAGTTACCTTGTTGATTTGTTTTATACCTCATCGATTTTTTGTCTCGAGGGTCTTCCGACCAAAACTAAAAATATAAATTTATTATAAAAACAACTAAAAGCTGTAAGATCAAACTTTTCACAACAACAGAGAAAAAGTAAGGTATCATGACTACCTCGATGAAAACGGATGATCTTCCATCTGAAATCCAAGAAGAGATCAATCAGCTGTATCAAGATGTACCAAGTTTGCAGCCCAACTATGACATTATCGATAAGATCGGTGAAGGTACTTTCTCGACTGTTTATAAAGCCAAGGACCTTAAGGGCAAAATTACATCGAAATATAATACACATTTTTGGTCGCAAGATTCAAATTCAAAGTATGTGGCCTTGAAGAAAATTTATGTCACATCTTCTCCACAACGTATATACAATGAATTGAATTTGTTGTATATTTTAAATGGATGTAATCGTGTAGCGCCGTTATGTGATGCCACTCGAGTACGTGACCAAGTCATTGCTGTGTTGCCATATTATCCACATGAGGAGTTCAGAAACTTTTATAGAGATCTACCCATCAAAGGTATCAAGATGTACGTTTGGGAACTGTTGCAGGCATTAAGTTTTGTTCATTCCCATGGTATTATTCATAGGGATGTTAAACCTACAAATTTTCTTTATAATCCAGACTTAGGACGGGGTGTGCTTGTAGATTTTGGTTTAGCAGAGACTCAATCAGATTATCAAGAAATTCCTAAACATAGTCATAATCAGCATCAGCATCAGCATCATCTAAATGGTAACAATAACACAGAAAGTAATTCGGATTCAGACGCAATGACAATGAAGGATTACAGATCACAAGAACAGTTTTGTCCCTGTGTTATGAGAGATTTTGCAACTTCATCTATAATACCACAATATGGATCAATGATTACAATTCAAAATGGTAAGGTTGTTCACCTGAACAATGTTAACGGTATTGATTTAACCAAAGGATATCCAAAGAATGAAACTCGTAGAGTTAAGAGAGCGAATAGAGCAGGGACGCGTGGATTTCGTGCCCCAGAAGTTCTGATGAAATGTGGATCACAAACTACTAAGATCGATATTTGGTCAGTGGGAGTAATTTTACTAAGTTTATTATCCAGGAGATTCCCCATGTTTCAAAGTCTTGACGATACTGATTCTTTATTAGAGTTATGCTCAATCTTTGGTTGGAAAACAATTCGCAAATGTGCTGCATTACATGGACTAGGCTTTGATGTCAGCGGGTTACAATATATTAAAGAGGATAAGTATCCAAACGGTTTAAAAGATCTCGTTTATGAATTGTTAGATAAAGAATGTATAGCTGGTACATTCCCTGAATATAGTGTTGCTTTTGAAACACATAGTTATTTAGAGCAAGAATTACATGACCGTATTGCCATTGAGCCGCAATTACCTTCAAGCGGGCATGACAGTGATAGTAAAGATAAACAAAGTGCATATGATTTGAAAAAATATCAGGAAGAAATTTGGACAGATCACTATTGGTGTTTTCAAGTCCTTGAACAATGTTTTGAGATGGATCCACAAAAAAGATCCTCTGCTAGTGAATTATTACAAAATGCATTTTTCAATGAATTGATTGAATCAGAAGTCAATACAGAGATTGAGAGTACAGATGAAGATGAAGTAGTTAGCTCAAGTGAAGAAGATGGTGATGTTTTATTGATATCTGATTAATAGGTAGTAGCATAATGAAGTTATTAAAATAAAACTAAATAAAAACCAATTTGCATATAAAAAACATATATAAAAATGTATTTTAGAAACTAGATTTAAAAGAAAATTTTTAGAATAAATATGGAATGAGGAATGCCCTTCTTGTATGATACTTCTTATTCTTCTTCATGGCCCATAAGTACATTTGAGTAGCAGAGACAGCTAAAAAGATTAAGGCGAATAAGTTTAATTTGAATGCAACAGCAAACCAAATCCAACTCCAAACTTCAAAAGTATAATTTGGTGCTACAAGTAAATTGAAAATACCCTCATTCAATGGGACACGGACTTTAGTGTTACCTAGCTTCTTTTTCTTATCACCCCACAATCTTAATTTAATGTGAACATAAAAATTCCAGCATTCACTTAAAGTGAATAAGGCAATTACTCTTGGTAAGTTGTTGATAAATAGTGTAGAGTATAATTTTTCAATCTTAGAGTCATCAAAAAGAAAACCGTAACCAAAATAACCAAGAGCAATACTACCATTCAAAATCCAATAATGAGCAGAATTCTTAAAGATGTTAAAGACTGGCATGGTAGCTAAAGAAAATTTATGAACAAATAATGTTTCAAATTCTCGTTTGAGATAATGGGCCATAACCATGTAATAAACCACTTTATTCAAAGTAGGGTTTGGTTTAGTGGTGTTACTGTGCCACTTAGCCATAAACTTTTCGTTTTGAGCCAATTGGTAAAGTAAAGTGTGAATTAAGATTGGGCCAATGTATTCAACAACAAAGACTAATCTCCACGAAATCTGTGGACCTAGATCCTTAACAAATAATTCCAAATCAGTGCTATCATTTTCTTGAAAGAATGAATCCAAAGTAATTGGGACCTGCTTGTTCTCCTTCAAATAAGTTAATCTCAACCTATTCTTGCTAATACCCCTATTGCTTTGTGAGATCTGTCCTAGGATAGACTCTAAAGTGCTTGACTTAGATAATTCGACAGTAGAGTCTTTAAGAGACTTGGAACGAGACTTAATAATGGCCATTTTCCTTTACAATTTTTGTCACTCAGGGATATATAAAATAAACAAGATATTTCAATACTGGTTATTTTATATACACAATAACAATTTCTCGCCTATTAAATTACCCTAAACCACACAAAGCATTTCGGATATACAAATGTTAAACATATGCCTGCCAATTATATAAAACCATCCAGTGTAAACTATCGGAAGTTTGCAACACTACAAATTCTTGATCAGCCCGTAATACCAGTCAATTCACTCTTATTAAGCAATGTATACATTGAACAACCATATACTTCGGGTAATAATTACTCGTTAATAACGATTTTTCAGCGATGCCTTTTTTTTTCATCTGTGAAAAATTTTTTTTTTTTTATTCGAGAAAATTTTTCAATCTCATCACTTTCAATTTTAGTACTAGTAGAATTACGTTTGACTATTATAAGTATTTGTTCGTTTATATTATTAGTATATTCATATTTTGGTCTTAGCACTTCAAGTTTTTTAAGTCATAATCCAGTTACAGATAACGTTCTATTTACGATCTTTATCATATAACACAGACTAAGTTAAAAGCAAAAAAATACATATAAATTAACATAATGTCATTCAGACCAGGTAGCAGAGGTGGTTCCAGAGGTGGCTTCGGTGGCCGTGGTGGCCGTGGTGGCTCCAGAGGTGGTTCTCGTGGTGGTTTCGGTGGTGGTCGTGGTGGATCCCGTGGTGGTTTCGGCGGTGACCGTGGCGGAAGAGGTGGCAGAGGTGGTTCCAGAGGTGGATTTGGTGGCCGTGGTGGTGCCAGAGGTGGTGCCCGTGGTGGTAGAGGTGGTGCCAGAGGTGGTGCTGCCGGTGGTGCCCGTGGTGGTGCCAAGGTTGTCATTGAACCTCACAAACATGCTGGTGTCTTTATTGCCAGAGGTAAAGAAGATCTTTTAGTTACTAAGAACATGGCCCCAGGTGAATCTGTTTATGGTGAAAAGAGAATTTCCGTTGAAGAACCTTCTAAAGAAGATGGTGTTCCAGCTACTAAGATTGAATACCGTGTCTGGAATCCTTTCAGATCTAAGTTAGCCGCTGGTATCATGGGTGGTTTAGATGAATTATTCATTGGACCAGGTAAGAAAGTTTTATATTTAGGTGCTGCTTCAGGTACATCCGTTTCTCACGTTTCTGATGTTGTTGGCCCAGAAGGTGTTGTCTACGCTGTTGAATTCTCTCACAGACCAGGTAGAGAATTAATTTCTATGGCTAAGAAGAGACCAAATGTTATTCCAATTATTGAAGATGCTAGACATCCACAAAAATACAGAATGTTAGTTGGTATGGTTGATTGTGTCTTTGCGGATGTTGCCCAACCTGATCAAGCTCGTATTATCGCTTTGAATTCCCATATGTTCTTAAAGGATCAAGGTGGTGTTGTTATATCTATTAAAGCCAACTGTATTGATTCTACAGTCGATGCTGAAACTGTTTTTGCCAGAGAAGTTCAAAAATTACGTGAAGAAAGAATTAAACCATTAGAACAATTGACATTAGAACCTTACGAAAGAGATCATTGTATCGTCATCGGTAAGTACATGAGAAGTGGTATAAAGAAATAAGAATAGTAACAAACTACTATTAACAAAAATTAAAACAAAAATTTATATATATATGAAATTGTATAACCCTACTTTGTAAAATAGACAAACCCTATTCGTAACAGCAAAACCTAAACCCTAACGCGGTTTTTTTAACCCTCCTTCACTCCGATATATGATAATAATGACTCTTGTAATTTTTTATAGATTAAAAGGACTACTTTCTCCAATCTTTGATCGATTGAAAAGGTTATAAATAGTTGTCCTGGTAATCAAGAAGGTCAAACAATTGCAGAAATTTTGTTGTTTTGAAATAGAAAAGAAAAAAAAGAGGTTTTATCTTATAATGTTATCGAAAAGATTATTCTCGACGGTATCTCCTATTCGAAGAATGGCAACACTTCCTACCCATTTCAAGTCATTACTTTATTCTGCTCATGACATAGATGACTGTGCGTCGACTTTAAAGGTTCAGAATTATAAGCCTATCCAAGAATTGCAAAATTCCATCGTTTTACGTACGTTAGCGTTTCCTATAAATCCATCGGATATTAACCAATTGCAAGGTGTGTATCCATCGAAACCCACCAAATCGTTAAATTACCAAACGACAGAACCATCTGCCATTGCAGGTAATGAAGCCGTATTTGAGATAATCCACGTACCATCTCGTTTCAAAAATCTTAAAAAAGGTGACTGGGTCATCCCTTTAATGTCAAATCAAGGTACTTGGACGAACTATCAAGTATTTCAGGACGAATCTCAATTAATCAAAGTGAATGGATTGGATTTAGTAACAGCTGCTACTATCGGTGTCAATGGGGTTACTGCATATCAATTGGTTAATAAGTTTATTAATTGGAACTCTAATGAAAATAATTGGTTAGTGCAGAATGCTGGTAATTCTACTGTATCAAAAATGGTTTCTCAAGTAGCTAAAGTTGCTGGAGTTAAAACTCTAAATGTAATCCGTGATCGTGAAACCCCTGAGAAATTTCAAGAATTAGCTAGGTCCCTGGAGACTACGTTTGGAGCTACTAAAGTTATTTCTGAATCTGAAAATAATGACAAGACATTTAATAAAGAGGAATTGCCAAACATTTTAGGTGAAGGGGCTAGAATTAGACTAGCATTAAATTCTGTTGGTGGGAAGTCAAGTAGTGCAATCGCAAGAAAGTTAGAAAAAGATGGTATGATGTTAACTTATGGTGGTATGTCTAAGCAACCAGTGACTTTACCTACTTCTTTGTTAATATTCAAAAATATTACTTCGAAAGGTTACTGGGTTACGGAGTTAAATAAGAAAAATCCACAGGAGAAAAGAGATAATATTAAAGAGTTAGTATCCCTATATGAAAAAGGTCAATTTCATTCTCCAAAAGAGGATATTGAGACATTAGAGTGGGATACCGCTAATTTCAAAGATGAAGATGTATTGGACTTACTTAAGAATGGTATAAATTCCAAGAATGGTAAAAAGAAATTAGTGGTTTTGAATTGGAGTAATGAAACTTCGTAACTTACTTAATATGGCTCGAAATGTATATGTATAAATATGTATGAAATATATTAGCGTAGTGATATTGATAGGAAAGCACAACTCAATGACAGCATTAGATACCCAATAACTTCCCATCTGATAACAGTAGTTTGCATTGGTTCGCATATCCATTCAGCTAAGCCCATTATTACAATAGCACCTAAATTACAGGTAGTGATAAATTCTGGTCTCATTTCGTTATTCAATTTGAGTAAAGATACAACATTTGGTAACGTACCAAAAACGATTGATCCCATTATTGTCACCCAAAAGAATTTATCAGTATATAACAATGAGATAACGTGGAAGAAATCAGACCAGCTTGGAATGAGTGGTAATAACATAAAGATACAAATAGTGGCAATCAGAGATAAATGAATACTTTGGCTTACTAAATCAGTTTTTTTTTTATTAATAGTTTCACGATCAAGATTATTATTAAACCAACGATTCCAAAAGACGCCAAATAAACCTAATGGCAAGGCGCCTAACCCACATAGTAAACCACCTTTCAATCTATCAAAAAGAAATGGATCTGTAACTTCGCCGGTATACTTATTTATGGATAATTTACCCGCTAACATATCACAAGTAGCCTTAGTGTAGGAAACAATTAAGATACCTATCACTGCCATCATCATGATTAAGAAATTGCGTATTATATTTTCTTTTTTAGAAATATTGCAGACCCCATAAAGTAACGTTACGATTTCAAAAATTGCAATATTTTGAATTAATGCGACATCAAATGCTGGTGATAAACACAGGGAGTAATTGTAAGTGAATATTGGTATTATCAAGAAAATTGAAAGTGCTATCAATTTTCCAAAATATGAAATAACAGGAGATGCAGATGTAATACTATCCGTATTACTATTGTAAATTTCAAATGTAGTCCTACCCTCTAATATATCTATCTCCTCATTAACCTCATTTCCACTCTGTCTAGTTATTTTATCCGAATAAAATTGTGCAATGGGTAGTAAAAATAGCAATGAAACACAATAAATGAAGGTTAGATATATTGTGATAATGTAACTTGTTTCATTCTTTAAGGAAGATTCTTCAGCAGGGTTATTACCTTTCGTTATCTGGTTTAAGAGAAGTTTTGACTGGATTGCCGACAGGCATTTTGTTTGTATGACATAACCAATTACAGCAGTAAACCATAGAATTTTGCAATTCATTTTTTGTTTCTATTATATTTTCAGTCAATTATTATAGATAATAATAAGCAATGGCAAAAATCAATTAAATATTAAGAGAACTAATTATTTGTTTATGTCATAAAAGCATTCAAGATCCTTGCTTTCTGGGACGTGCCTGTAAAATACAGTTTTCGTAGCAAGAATAAACTGCATCGATCAGTGTTTCCTTGGAAACTCCTTGTCCCGTCTGTGGAACGATGCTGCCGTGTTCAATGACAGATGCTCGAATAGAATACACCCACAAAAAAGAACGGTTGGTTCAAGTGCGACTTACTGAACACTACACTGTAACATCACATCCTCTTTACCTCGAAACAGCATATCCCAACTCGAAAGAATCCTGGAGTCTTATCAAGTATTCAATCGAAGGATCTCTTGGTGATCCCGCCGTACCTAAACAATATGTGTCACCCGCACGCAATTTTTTTCAATTTTCTCTGAAAAATTTCGAAAAATTTCGAAAAAAAATTTTCGTGCAGAAAAGTTTGCGTTTGTTGTGCGGCTGTTTCTGGGGCCGTACCATTTTTTTCACCTATAACAAAGCAAGAAACTGAAAAAAAAGACGTTACTGATAGTAATATTGTGTTAATTGAGCTTGACTGATCACAGTAGGTATTGTCCCTCAGCTTATCAGCAAAGTACTACTTTGTCTGCCTTGGTAAACTTTTTGCTTCGCTCTTTTACTGCTTGTATTTCTGCCCTTGTTGCTGCTTGTAACTTAACTATTATTCATTTTTTCCAGTACTTGGGCTGTTTTTTTTTTTCTCTATCCAGAAGAAATTCGCAAAGTTGAGTAAGAATACTAAATTAATTTTTCAACAAAGTAACATCATCGTCATCTTGAAAACTGTATAATCAAGTTCATACGTAATATTTAATTTTAGTCTTTGTTTTAATTAACAGAAAAATAACCCATATTCATTTCATATAACAGATATGCCTCCAAAGAAACAAACTGAAGAAAAAAAGGTCTTATTAGGTCGTCCAGGTAATAACTTGAAAGCCGGTATCGTCGGTCTAGCCAACGTCGGTAAGTCTACTTTCTTTCAAGCCATTACTAGATCTCCATTAGGTAACCCAGCTAACTACCCATTCGCTACCATTGACCCAGAAGAAGCTCGTGTTATTGTCCCATCTCCAAGATTCGATGAATTATGTAAGATCTATAAGCCAGCTTCTGAAGTTCCAGCTAATTTAACTGTCTACGATATTGCTGGTTTAACTAAAGGTGCTTCCGCTGGTGAAGGTTTAGGTAATGCGTTCTTGTCTCATATTAGATCTGTCGATTCCATTTACCAAGTCGTTCGTTGTTTCGATGATGCTGAAATTATTCATATTGAAGGTGATGTTGATCCAGCTCGTGATTTGGAAATTATCAGTACTGAATTGAGATTAAAGGATATTGAATTCTCTGAAAAGGCTCTTGAAGCTGCTCATAAGATTGCTAAGAGAGGTGGTCAATCCTTAGAAGTTAAACAAAAGAAGGAAGAATGTGATTTAATTGAAAGAATTATTCAATTATTGAAAGACGGCCAAAGAGTCGCTAACCAATCATGGACTCCAAAGGAAGTTGAAATTATTAATGGTATGTTTTTATTGACCGCTAAACCATGTATTTACTTAATCAACTTATCTGAAAGAGATTACATTAGAAAGAAGAACAAGCATTTATTAAGAATTAAAGAATGGGTAGACACAAACTCTCCAGGTGATTTAATCATCCCATTCTCTGTTTGTTTGGAAGAAAAATTATCTCACATGACTTTAGAAGAAGCTGATGAAGAATTAAAGAACCTTGGTACTGTATCCGCTTTACCAAAGATTATTACTACCATGAGAAAAAAATTAGACTTGATTTCTTTCTTCACTTGTGGTCCAGATGAAGTCCGTGAATGGACTATCAGAAAGGGTACTAAGGCTCCACAAGCTGCTGGTGTCATTCACAATGATTTAATGAACACTTTCATTTTAGCTCAAGTTATGAAATACGAAGATGTCATTGAATATAAGGATGACGCTGCTATCAAGGCTGCTGGTAAATTACAACAAAAGGGTAAGGACTATGTCGTCGAAGATGGTGATCTTATTTACTTCAGAGCTGGTGCAGGTAAAAATTAATCTGATTTATATTTTTATCTTCTCTATCCATTTGCTTTACTCATCTTTACATTTTATTATAATATACATATATAATTTAAATAAATTTATATACATATAATAAAAGGTATTACTGTTATTAAGTCTTCCGGGTTTTATAGATATGAAATTTTTTTTCTTTAAGATTGTATATACGGTCATAAAGATAGGTTTAAACTATTTACAAAATAAAAATGGCATATCATATGAAAATGATATTCTATTTATATAGGAAAGAATACCATGTATTCATTCTCTTTTCACGTTCTGCTTTTGGTACATAAGCTTTAATATGTTCTTCTATCTTATCAATACCTTCCTTTTCGTTATAAATATCACCCAAAGCTTCAATAAACTTACCCTCTGGATCTAATAAATAGAAAAAGGTGGAATGGTCAACGATATAGTCTTTTTTAGGGTTAACATTCCGTGGTGTTGAAAAGAATACCTTGTAGTTTCGACACATGTCTCTTATTTGATCGTAAGTACCTGTTAATCCAACAATTCCAGGGTAAAAATCTTTTAAATATTCTTTCATCACTCCAGGAGTATCCCTAGTTGGATCGCAAGTAACAAAAATCGGTTGCAATTTGATTCCTTTCTTCTTTTCAATTGCTTCCAGCCAAATACCTAATTTGTCTAATTCTGCTGGACAAACATCGGGACAATGAGTGAAACCAAAATACATTATACTAAACTTACCAAGCAGATCTTCATCGGTAAATTTATTACCGTTAAGGTCGGTTAATTCGAATGGTCCACCCACGACTGGTCTATTTGCTTCAGCTTCCTTTTCAGTTTCTAATCTTTCTTTTTCTCTGCTTAAATAATAATATCCTGCACCTGACAATGCTGCTATCGCACCAACAGCTTTCCAAGTTGAGAACTCAAAAAAATTATTATTGGTTTCGTTTAATTTCCCTTTACTATTACAGTTTGAAAATGATGATGAAGTGGCATCAGTGTTTATCTTGATTTTGTTTAATTGAATATCTTTTAAATCCTTCAGTAATTCATCCTGTACTGAGGAGTTCTTATTCTGGAAGATACTCGAACTTATGAGTCCACGTTGTTGTCCTTTCACCAATGATGTTGCAATAATGCGTCCTGTTGACGTCGAGGTTGCCCTAACAATACTATTGACACCTAATCTTTGCATTGAGTTTTTAATTAAAAGGAGTGCTACTTTTGATATTACTCGGTCTTCCGTTTCAGTAAACCTGATTTAATAAATCTCTGGTATAAATATGCTTCTATTATCGATGTTCCATAGGCAACATACGAATGTTTTCAATATTTTTCAGATTAAATCCTCGTTTTAGGGGGAGCTTATAATTAGGGCTTAAATTCACTAATTAGGTGTCTGCTATATCTCATTAGGGTTTTAAGCGTCAGTTAAAAATTATTTTTTATTTTTTTTGTATTCTTCTAGGGCTTTATCAAGTTTTTCATAGGGTTAACATGTAAATCAATTGAATATTTACATATTTCCCTTTTCGGTAAATGGCATTGAATCTTGAGTGAAATAGTCAATTTCAAAACAACTGGTACAACTCTTCCATCGCAAGAAACTACTCCTTATGCACTTTTAAAGGCTCGTCTAAGTGAAAAGGAAAAAATTAAAGATTTTGTTTCAAATTGTTTCTGTCTGTTATAAAAATATATCTTACTTTTATGATCCTTTCTTGCATACAACATACCAAAAGTAATCAAGTAATATCTTAGAACAACCAAATTGCACAATCAATCACCATGACAAGAAACCCTTTCATGGTAGACCCCTCCTATGTCTCTCCGACAAGGTCTCCAGAGAGACCTGGACTTTCCAGATTTCATACAAATAATAGCAGCTCTTGGGATAGAAGAAGTATGGCAAGTCCTGACAGATATTCTCAAAATTATCCAGATGATGAAAGTTATACGCAGTCAAATCAGTTTCAAGGCTTACCACAATCTCCTTCCAAAGCGGCTCTAAGGTACTCCCCAGATCGTCGTCATAGAACACAATTTTATCGTGACAGTAATCATGGCTCTCCGGTTAACAACAACAGATACACAGCAAATCTACAAGAATCACCTAAGAGAGCCCACGATGTTGTTTTACAATTTAAAGATAGTCCAAATGATGTCGCTACCAGACCTGAAATATATACAGATAACTTACAAAAGTCTCCAAGAAGGCCCGATATAATGCCTCCAGTAGTACAACACTCTTTTCCAGATGATTATGAAAATTATGAAGATAATCAAGTTGACAATTTAGTAAGTAGTTATTATTCAGAAACAGAAACACATAGAACTTCAGCAAGCGGACCAAATAACAATACTTTATTTGCCCAACCAAATAGAAATCCTTCAAGGGGTTCCAAATTGAGTTTTGCTACTTCTACCACCGAAGTTAGATCATCCTTCGAATCAGAAGACAAATTTCGTAAATCCTTTGATGAGCAATCAACTATTTATTCGACTGATACCTTTACTGAAACGAAATTTGAGTTGAATCATCCAGTTCGTCGTGATTATGTCAGGCGTGCAAATTCTGAAAGTAAGAGAAGAACAATCCCAAGCGAGTCGTTAAAGAAAGCTATACTGAAATTAGATAATCCTATTCCACGAGGTCTATTGAGCACTCTGCCAAGAAGAGATAACCCAGAATTCACCGAAATGAGATACACTGCGTGTACTGTTGAACCTGATGATTTTTTGAAAGAGGGTTATTCCTTAAGATTCGCTGAAATGAATAGGGAATGTCAAATTGTTGTCTGTATTACAATGTATAATGAAGATAAATTTGCCTTAGCAAGAACTTTGCACTCCATAATGAAAAATGTTGCACATCTATGTCAACGTAAAAAATCACACGTTTGGGGTCCAGACGGTTGGAAAAAAGTTTCAGTTATTTTAGTTAGTGACGGTAGAGCCAAAGTTAACCAAGGAGCACTCGATTATTTGGCAGCTATTGGTTTATACCAAGAGGATATGGCAAAGGCATCTGTTAATGGTGACCCTGTCAAGGCGCACATCTTTGAGTTGACTACTCAAATTTCCATTAACTCAGATTTGGATTATGTTTCAAAGGATATTGTACCTGTTCAAATGGTTTTCTGTTTGAAAGAGGAAAATAAGAAGAAAATTAATTCACACCGTTGGTTATTGAACGCCTTTTGCCCAGTATTACAACCTACCGTCATTACCCTCGTCGATGTGGGAACTCGTTTAAACGACACGGCCGTCTATCATTTGTGGAAGGCTTTCGATAATGACTCCAATGTTGCTGGTGCAGCTGGTCAAATTAAGACGATAAAGGGTAAATACGGTATGAAGTTGTTGAATCCTCTGGTGGCATCCCAGAATTTTGAATACAAAATATCAAATATTTTGGATAAACCATTAGAGAGTCTTTTTGGCTATATTTCAGTGTTACCTGGTGCTTTGTCTGCCTACAGATATCGTGCTCTACAAAATCATCCAGATGGTACCGGTCCACTACATTCATATTTCTTAGGTGAAACTCAAGAAGGTAGAGACCATGACGTTTTTACTGCAAATATGTATTTAGCTGAAGATAGAATTCTATGTTGGGAACTGGTTGCAAAGAGAGATGCTAAATGGGTTCTGAAATACGTCAAAGAAGCTACAGGTGCTACAGATGTTCCAGAAGATGTTCCAGAGTTTATTTCTCAAAGAAGACGTTGGTTAAATGGTGCCATGTTTGCTGCTCTGTATGCCCAATTACATTTCTTCCAAATATGGAAGACAAAACACTCCATTACTCGTCAATTCTTTTTGCAAATAGAGTTCTTTTACCAATTTGTTCAGATGGTTTTCTCGTGGTTCTCAATTGCAAACTTCGTATTGACGTTCTATTATTTGGCCGGTTCTCTTAACAAGGTTGTCAAGCATGGTGAAGCACTATTTATTTTTTTGAAATATTTGATTTTCTGTGACTTAGCCAGTTTATTCATAATTTCAATGGGTAATAGGCCACAAGGTGGAAAACATCTCTTCATTGCATCTATGGTTATCCTAACAGTATGTGCAATTTACTCTATAGTGTGTGGTTTTGTCTTTGCTATAAGATCATTAGTTTTAGACCAGGAAACACACTCTGCATTCGTTAATATCGTCGTTTCCCTGTTGTCCACATACGGTAGTTATGTTTTTGCTTCCTTCATGTATCTGGATCCATGGCATATTTTTACTTCCTCCATTCAATATTTTGTTACTCTACCAGCGTTCACATGTACTCTACAAATTTTTGCTTTCTGTAATACCCACGATGTTTCATGGGGTACAAAGGGATCGACAGAGGGCTCGAAGCAACTATCGAAAGCTATTGTCTTACAGGGTCCAGATGGTAAACAAATCGTAGAAACGGACTGGCCACAAGAAGTTGATAAGAAGTTCTTAGAGATCAAAAGTCGTTTAAAGGAAGTGGAAGTCGAGCAAGTCAGTGTGAATGTAGCGGAGCAACGGAATGACTACTACAGAGACATAAGAACTAGAATCGTCACAATTTGGATGCTTTCAAACCTGATTTTAATTATGTCGATTATTCAAATCTTCGATCCTGAGGAAACGAATAATGGTTACTTGATCTTCATTTTATGGTCGGTAGCTGCTTTAGCAATTTTCAGAGTTGCCGGTTCAATGGGGTTCTTATTCATGAAATATCTAAGAATGATTGTTAGCTACGTACATAAGTCAGAGGACGCAGGTTCTTGGGGAATTTCAAATATCAATCCATTCCAAAAAGGTGAATAGTGGGTTCAAGTTTGAAAATTAATGCAGAGAAATGGTGATCGACATCACAAAAAGATCAGATTGAGGAAAAAAGCGATACCAGAAAAATTCTTTCTTCAAATCTAAGTATAATATCATCATGTATATTTTTAATTTTATATAAACAGTTATAATGAGCATAAACTATGACAGAGTGTATACTGAAATTTTATGTCAAGATCATGTGGCAGCTATCAAATTGCCTTACTGCTGCATGTTGAACAAAAAGAAAAAGACAAAATTAAGTCAGGTTCCTAACAAAAGGAGTGATAAAAATGGACATTTATACAAAATGGACATAAATAAGAGCCTAGCATGACCAATGTATCCTACCTTAAAGGTAATATTCTGAAGCTAAAAAGTTATCCAAATATTCTCATTCATTCATGCAATTGTGATGGCTCCTGGGGCGGTGGCATAGCATATCAAATGTCCATCCGTTATCCACATGCTGAGCGTGATTATGTTGCTTTATGTGAAGAATATGGTTCAGATCTACTAGGTAAGTGCGCACTGATACCTAGTTACAATGAAGATAACGTTATAATTGCCTGTCTTTTTACATCATCTTTTGGTGGTGGTAGTCATGGTTCCAAGGATAGCATATTGAAATATACAGAAAAAGCGCTAGGGCATATGTATAATCTAATCGATGAGCCAAATGCTTCTGAAAAATATAATGGAATAACTTCTTTGCCTGACTACAAACTGGAAATGCCGAAGATTAACAGCGGTATATTCGGGGTTCCTTGGGAAGAAACAGAACGGGTCTTAGTAGAATTTGAAGGTAAAATGAAATTCACTGTCTATGAGCTCTGATAGCTGGAAAACAGTATTTTGTGTACATTTCACTATAATTGAATATACTAGGCCATGCCTCATTTTTGTGTAGTATGAATATTTATGTAATGTACCTATTGTGATTATAAATATAAAGAATTTTCTTCATAGCCCTTATCTATTCTGCTCATTCGTTCTTCTCTCTCAAACTCTCTCCATGTTCTCATTTTGATATGGGTATGATCGAATTCACCCTCAGTATCATCGTGACCTGCTTTATTGCCACCTGCAATTGTTCTGGTATCACCCCATGAGAAGTCATCAAACTTCCAATATGCATATGACGGTAACACGAAATTCCAGATAGGCAATGCAACTATATAAATTACCATCCACATTAGGTAGGACCATCTAGTAGCAGTGACAACAACAATTAAGCCAGGTAACCCTAAAATAACAGCCAACAGAACTAGTGTAATAATTGGAGTAGGTCTTGATACGATTGCGAAGATGACAACGTACACTGTGAAGCAAATAGCCAAAGGCAAAACCAAAGTACCAATTAATTCAATTGCAATTACAAATTGCATAGAAAAACAGAATGTTCCACATAAATCTCTGATTAACACAAGCTCAAATAAATTATGGACTGAAGAATTAATCCAACGACGACGTTGGGATAGTAAAACACTAAAGGTATCTGGTGCAATTGTTTTACATGCAGCTTTGGGAACAAAAATCTGTTTTCTCTTAGGAAATGTTCTCAACATCAAAGAAGATAAATATCTGTCTTCACCCAATAGTAGTAAATTTTTCTTATGCAAAGTGTCAGTAACATTGTCAGAATATCGCTCCACAATATCAGGATTAGCTAAGACAGGTACCCAGTATCCATCCGAACCTTTGGGGGATTTGATTCTATAAAGTGAGAAACAACCAGGTAAGCATGTAACAGAACCAAAAACGGATTCAAATGCTTTAGATTGGTGATGCGAGATATAATACTCAAAAACTTGGATAGCTGTAACCCACGATTGAGCTTTGTTTGCGATTTTTGTTTCACCACAAAGCCCCATAATTGTTGGGTCTTTCGCCATTTCAGCTACCATATGCGTCAAAGAATCAGGGAAAACTTTAGTATCAGCATCAACCATTAACACTGTTTCGTAGAAATCTGCCATTAGTCCTGTTATTTGCCAAATATTTTTCATAAGCTGGAATTCAAGCTCTGTCATTCTTTCATCAAATGTAACTTTTTGCAAAAAGGACATCAAAATAATTTGGGAATCACGCTTACCTCTATTACCTGGCTTCACAGAACCTTGTTCTTCTGGTGTACCGCATTTGACAATTGCAATCATTGGAACACGTTGTTGCTTTTCAAGAGGAACAGTCGAATCATCATATTTGTAAAACCCGGCATAAATTTTTGCCATATTATGTCTCTTGGTACCAGGTGCAACTGCGACATATGAATATGCTTTTACTTCCTCAATAGGAACAGCAAAATCTTCCATCATTTCCAGCACAATTTCCGGAGTTGTCTTATCATTACCGGAACCTTTAATCAAACCATCACATACCACCATAATCAATTTATGAGAATTTGGATAATCAGTAGTCGAAATGGAGTCTAAGGTTGTTCTTAAACCTTGTTCGTCTTCTGAATAGCAAGTGACAAAACAGAATGTGTGAATTAATGGAAAACCAAACGGCATATAATCCATGGGCGGTTGTTGGACAATATCTGGATGGATGATAGATGGATCAAGGCTGCGAATTTTAGAGCTCCCACCAGGGGCAGGAGAAGAAGTTGTATTATTCCATATTAACGATGATGCAGGAAAACTACCAGAAGCGTCACGCGATTGAGAAGAACTTTTATTGAATGTTGTTTCTGATTCATTACCAAGTCTCCAAGCATTTTGAGTGGTCATTGTAGTTATGCCGTTAAAAGACCCAGAATCTAGTGCTGAACTGACTTTGTAGTCTTCGCCGTCGTTGTCACCGAAATCCATTGTGGAATCTGTCAGGTGTAGCATTCTCGAAGTTTGTTTTTTTAGCATCTCTAAATTAGATTTATTTCTCTTATGAGATTTCACACCATTTTTAAGTGGCCTTAATGATGGGTCTACTTGTTTGATTGGACCCTGGGAATAAATGTTATTGGACCAATCTTCAATATTATTTGTATGTTCATCCATTGTCTTGTTGTCTATGGGGAACGCTCCTTGCTTCTTTGACACTACCCAACGGAAATAAACGGCAACAACAAACTTAACAATGATGACAGAAAGAATAAAGATCAGCGACATATACAATACAACATCCGATGCAATACAGCCCACTGTAGTTGAATCTATCTCACCAACCTTTATGATCTCACTTAAGCATCTGGCTATCTTCCTTTCATGACCTGTTGACAATACTATAGAGAGATCGTAACCCTGTAGGTTCGATTCGCGTAAATCATCAAATACCACCGGATATTCAATGTCATCTGTTTCCAACCAATTTAATAAATTTAGATCTAAGACGTTCCCGTTATAGACAATCAAGCTTCTTGACGAATTTCTAATTTCATCCCAAGTAAAGTATACGGAAGCAGAACTTTTTAAATTATAGTATGCCTGTCTTTCAGCATCAGATGTATGACAACCCCAGCCATCGTAATGGTCTGACTTAGTAAAGTTTGGAGTTGATGACCCATCTTGATTTTTTAGCCTACAAGGAAAGTACCATGCCAATTCTCCATCATCATTGTGGGGAATAGTACAGTTGTCTCTTGGTTTGATAATATTCTTACAATTACCGTTAACATTCTGGAAAAGAAACGTCGCATCCTTGCCAGCATCAGTCCATGGTCCTTCAATATATGTTGATTTGACTACTAGGTCACTTCCATCCTTTCCAGTACCGTTGAAAGAGTAAGCTTTTCCATTAATCGTGACGTACCCAGTTGAAATATCGTTATTCTCTAACCGTAAGGCCGGCACTCCACAAACTGTCTTAGAAAATCCAAAGGTAATATATGCAACAATGGCCCCAATGTATGCAATGATAGAAAGTAATGCCATTTTTTCCCTCCAAGCCATTTGTCTCTCTTTTTCAG
This sequence comes from Jamesozyma lodderae, assembly GCA_030571655.1. Classification (NCBI taxonomy): domain Eukaryota; kingdom Fungi; phylum Ascomycota; class Saccharomycetes; order Saccharomycetales; family Saccharomycetaceae; genus Jamesozyma; species Jamesozyma lodderae. The sequence continues at coordinate 66,244 of JAJLYF010000011.1, read as the reverse complement.
GCATACCAAATAGCGAAAGTATTGGACCTGGTGCCCAAAAGGTGATAACATAACAATACAACCTCCAAAAAGATGTAGAATCGTCTTTATGTCTACTCAAAGTTTTCCTTTTGTTGAAATTAGTCCTCAAGTCATCAATTGGTTCAAATTCTTCCTCATCTATAATAGTATCTTCTTGTTTAATATCATTTTTGGGCATATCTTGTAATGGATAGGAGTCCTTGAATATTGCGGAATTCCTCTTTATGCTATTATTTCCACTTCTTCTGGATCTCATGGATCCTGTGTGGTTCAATGTCGGATTGATCCCGGTTGTGGAAGGTTGTACACTAAGTCTATTCTTCTGTTCCTGTGTCTTTTGTGCATAATAATAATGCGGATTTTGAGGATTATTTAACCTGTTACGCTCAGGTCTAACTAAAGATCCTTGTCTATGTGGATGGCTTGATGATGTGCTTGGTTTAGCCTTCAGGAGAGTCTCTTGATCCAGCTGCACAAAGTAATCGTCTTCTTCCATTAAAAATGATGGGCAGTTTCAGTAATTTGACCTGTAAAGAATATGTATTCACAATTGCCTTACAGTTTAACCTAGTAGGGTATATTTACAGGGGTAATTTGCTTAATTTCTACAAATCTTAAGTGTTGTAGTATTTGAAGGAATCTCGAGAGTTATAAATAACTATTTGTATGTTATGCTTCAAATCAGCTTTTTTTACTTAGAATGGAAAAATCAGAAATTTTCAAGAACAAACGCCATGCAGAATTACCCTTTTAGGAAATTCTTGCAAAACTTGAAGTGAATAGGAAAACAAAGAAAATAAAGAGATGACTATATTTTTGTGAATAAATGAATAAATGATTTTTGATAAATATGTTGCTTATATATGAAGCTAAATAAATGCAATAGAAATATGGTGTATGTTACAGGGATATATTATAGATCTCCAAAATGCAATAAAAGATATATTGGAATTCTAGTAGATGTTTTGTTATGCTTGTTCTTTCAATAAAATGTCTTCCCATGTGAAAATTCATGAACGTCAACTTTATCGTCTAATAAATCTTTCTTTTTCAAGGAGGCTCTCCAGTCTTTCTCAAAATCCTCTACATCAGTCCATCTTTGGAACCAGCCTTTATCCCTTAAGATATTTTTCACAGGTTGGCCTGGTACAGGAAAATAGTAACATAAAAGGGTATAAACAAAGAAACTGATAAAATAACCGACCCAGTAGCTTAAGTAGTAGATCCTCATGGCCCCAATGGAAACTGTGATTTTTGGGGCACCGACATCCCCAATGAAACCAGGCAGATTAGGTGCAACACCACATAAATAGGCAACTAAAGCTCTCCAGTTAATACCAAATCTGTTACCATACATGTAAAAGGATCCCTTTCTGTTTGAGTAAATGTGGATTAATTGAATGTAGCCTCTTCTAACGACATAATAATCAGAACAAACAACACCAGCAATACTCGACAAAAAGATAGCATAAGCGGATAACGCCATGGTAAACTTACTTGATGTGGCCATCATGTTCCATGGACATATGCATAACGCCATAAATGCACAGAAAATAGAACCACGTCTAATATTTAGATATTTTGGTAAGACAGCAGTCATATCTGTACCACATGATAATGAGTTTGCTGAAATGTTTGTACCTAGTTGAGCCACCGCAAAGACAAAAGAAATAAGGAAAACACCTGCTCTAGTACCTTTGGTGTATGAGGTGACCAAAAACTGTTCGAGGACTTCGACTGGTGACCAGTAGTTTATACCGTACAACTCGTAACCTGCAGCTGTTACAAGGATACCGATCAAACATGTGATGGAAAATAAAAATGGGATACAAATTAGTTGAGACCATAAAGCGGAATCTTTCCCTTTTGAAAATCTTGCAAAATCTGGAGCATTGATGACCATGGTTGAGAAATTGGCCATGCAACCCATAATACTTCTTAAGAATGCCCATGAAAATGCAGAACCTGTTGGATGAACGTCGGTTAAACTACCCAAGGCAATCTTACCATTAGCTTTTCTAATAGACCAAATCAGGAAACCAAATGATGCAAATGGAACTAAAATAGCTTTGACGGTGAATAAGTGTCTAACCTTATGAGGGGGTACCAAAAGAAATGGAAATTCCGCTACCCAGAAAATAAAAAAGCACATGAATGTATAAGTTGTAGCATTTGGGGAACCGAAATGATCAGGTATTTTTTCTGGAAGATTTTTACCAAATATGGCTCTTAGCATCAATGACACAGGTTCTGAACCTAACCACGATTGGACGGCATACCAAACAATTGACATGACAATTCTGTTAATAATGGGCCATAAAGAGAAAAAAATACCGAATGAGGCTCTGGATGAGATTGGGAATGAAAGATGGTAAGCAGCACCTACCCTTGAAGCCAATACCACAAATATACCGACAAAAGTATAACCAATCCAAATTGTAATCCAACATTGCCACCAATTCAAACCTAATTGTAAACCAGTAGCAGCAATTTGCCATGTATTGATATTAAAACATTCGGCCAACCAAAAATATGCAAAATTGTACCATGACCAGACTCTCCTCTCTTCTTCGACTGGTTTTAAATCACTATTATACATGAATGAATCTAGTACAGAAACACCAATAGTGGATTTATCAACAATAATATATTTTCTGTACCATCTTCTCCATTTAGGTAGATTTTTGTCTTCCTCTTCTTCATTGTCTGTATGATGGCTATCATCATCACTGCTATTCTCATCTTCATGGTAAGCAATCCGACCATCTAAACTTGAATCTTCCAAAATATGTGTGGAGACATTACTATTGGTCATCTGATAAGTTTTCTCATTTTTATCCATGTCATCATCATCATCCTCTTCTTCCTCTTCGTCCTTCACCCGGCGACGTGAGGACGAGCTATTGCTTATGTATTGATAGTCACTGTGAGGTTGTGAATGCGTTTTTTTGGTAGAAGCAAAATATACTGTGATATCGTCAGGCATAGCTATTGTATTTGTATTGTTAAAAAACCAATTCCGAAAATCCTTGTTTTAACAGTATGTTTGATTTTAGGATATTGTCGAAATAGTTCTATATCGTAATTCCTTAACTGAAAAAAGATATAACCCTTTAACTGAAGAGAAATTATTCAAAATCAAATATTATGAATAAGGCATTTATATTATCACAATAGGTAGAACCGAGCAATATGTTAGACAATTGGTTATTGTGCAAGCTGTCGGTAGCCTGGAAATCCCCCGATAAGCTAACAATACCGCTAGGTATTTTTCTAAGGAAAGCTCATCTCGAAGATGCCTGAAAAAAAAAAAAAAGAAACAGACTGAAAAATTTTTGTGCGACGGTGAAAAATTTTTCAGTTTTGTGTGGGGAAATTCGGGACGGACATACCAAGAAGGACGTCTTGTCTAGATTTGGGACAGTGGAATAGAAGTTTTGTAGATCATATTGTAAGGAATTTTCATAAAAGATATCATAATCAGATATGTTTGGGATATATTTGTTTTTTGATATTACGAAGTACATTTGAAATTTCGTAATGGAAAAACAATAAGTGACCATATTTCCAAGACTTTCAATATCCGAAAATTAGGTGATTGCTACAGCTAGCCACAGCTAGAATTTTCGGCAATAATGAGTATAAAACTTGCTAAAATTAATATTGATATTTTATAAGTAAATCTATTACATAGTTATAAAATGAGTAAAAAAGTAAATGTGGGATAACGTTCATTTCATAAGGCATTAAATTTCGTTAATTAATTTATAATTCGTATAAACAAGAACCTAGAGCTGGTTTAGAGACAATAATAGCGTCTTCTAATTCAGCGTCAGTAATGTTTGGATACTTAACCTTGTAGAATTGTTCAATAAGGGCCTTCTTGACCTTTTCAACACTACCATTTGGACCACCTGGGACTAAATGGACAGTACAACCACCCCAACCAGCACCGGTCAAACGAGAACCGTATGAGCCATTAGCTAAGGCAATGGAACAAATTTGATCAGTTTCTGGACAAGAACATTCGTATAATTTGTCACATGATTCTTGGGATTGGTTCATTAAAGAACCAAATTGTTGGAAGAAATCTTCATCTTTTTCGAATTTGGATTCGGTCATAACCTTCAAAGCTTTTAAGACTCTTAAAGCTTCAGAATAGACATGTCTAGCTCTTTGGTATAACTTTAAGACTTGGAATCTGACAGGGAAGACAGTTAAGTAATCCTTAGTAAATTCCTCACGAGAACAGTTTAGAGCGGCAGCGGCTTCATCAACAGTGAAACCATCTTTCTTGGAACCTAAGGATTCTTCAACTAATTCAACCATCTTGGTTAAACGTTCAATACCAGTAGTGACATCACCGTCCCATGGTTGAGAAACGTTATGGTATCTAGCGTAATAAGCGTTCATGAAATCTCTTAAGTTACCTTTATTTAAGTTAGAGGCACCTTCGTGTTTTAAGACGACGCCGTATTTGTTAGCTAAAACGTTAGCAGCGGCAGTGACTTCAACAACTCTTAAGTTATAGTTAGTTGGAGCGGTTTCAAATTTGTTAGAGACAACTAAAGTGTTAGCAATAACGAATTGGACATCATGACTCTTTAAAGCTGGGAACTTGAATGGAGTAGCCTTTAATTCCGGTTTGAATTCGACGTATAAAGCATGATCTTCTTCACCGCAAACTGATGCAGCTTGATCCATACCACCGTTGTTGACACCGACATAATGTTCAGCAACAACAGTAATACGGGTTAAATCACTCTTGCTTAATTTATAAGATGGGCCCATGTTAGCTCTAATAACGGCTAAAGCGACAGCACAAATGAAGGCAGCTGAAGAAGATAAACCGGAACCAGTTGGGACATCACCTTGACAGAAGACTTGTAAACCAACTAAAGGAGCATGAGCGTATTTTTCTGGTACAAGTTCCTTTAGAAATTCATGAGCAACGTGTAAACCACACTTGAAGTAGTTAGACCAGTCAGAGACAGATGGGTCAATTGTGACGTAAGAACCATCTAATGGTAAGTCGAATTTTCTTTGAGCAAATCTTTTGTCGGCGTTGGTTAAAGTAATGGATGGATTTTTTTCATCTAAAATCTTAACAGCGGTTAACATATCGACATCGATAGCTAATGGTAAGACTGAGTAATCAGCATAATCGATATGTTCACCAATTAAATTAACTCTACCTGGAGATCTAGAAATGAAATCTGGTTTAGAGCCATAAGCTTCTTCGAATTCCTTTGTAATGATAGGACATTTTTCAGCCAATGGTTTTGGCAAGTTAGCGTCAGTAGACTTAAAGACTGGAATAGACATTAGTAGTTTATAATTGGTTGTTATTGTTGTTTTGATTGACAATTTTGAATTTTTATAATTATAAGACAAACAGAAAGAAACTTGCAATACTTATCACAAAATCTAAGAATATAGGATTGTTTAAATACGTTTTCAGATAATAAGTTTGGATATATCAATTGAGAGTATCAGGGGTCAAAAAACAATAATCTAAGAAACCAGTCAATATACCCCATGCCCAGAAAAAAATAATGTTGTTGAAATTGAGTATCGTGGAAGTTAAGTGACTGGATTACCTGGAGAGACGATTCCGGGGTAAGTTGAGTTTCCTATCGTCAGAAAGACGTCCGAAACATCTATGACGGACACATATAGAGATTGTTTACTATGCCAGTGGTGGAATGGCACGGAGGGGTAACTCAGCGACGTTCTCCGAATGATAGCGTTGTTCTTAAAGGCTGCTCGAGGCTATTCTTCACAGATAATTTTGGTCTTGCCATGCCTCTTTTGCAACAACAGAGGAAAAACTTTTCATATAAAGCTTGCTAATCAACGGGCTATTGTGTTCCGGGAGCGTGCCCCGCAGTCAAAAAGCACCGTTCCAAACAAATTGTGCCTGATGTCTGCAGTGTTTTCTCTGCACCGGACAACGGGCCGCCGACTGCGGGACGGGGAGATCTGTGTACCGAATCTGAAATAAGCATCGTGTTTAACTTATTAATAAGAAAAAACATTATCGTTAATATTGAATGGCGGGGGATTAGTCGTCTGTTACTCGATGGTACGGAGTTCTATTTTCCTAACAGTTTTCTAATGGTGTGTTTTACTGATTTAGTCCGCACGGTATGCATATGCCACTTCAAACTTTATTCCCTGACAACCCTTGTTACTGTTGCCTAACTTATTAAGCGTTTGGTATATAATATAATATAAGAAGTAACTTGAATTAGCTAAACTCTTTGTATCGAATTTTGAGGAAAAGATAAACATAAAAAATTCCATAGAGAATAAAGAATGTCCAAACAAAATAATTGCAAAAAAGTTTTAGTCACTGGTGGTGCTGGCTACATTGGTTCCCACACAGTTGTCGAATTAATCGAAAACGGTTATGAGTGTGTTATCGTAGATGATCTATCAAACTCCTCCTATGAATCTGTCGCTGGATTAGAGGTTTTAACTAAACATCATATCCCATTCTATCATGTAGATTTATGTGACCATGACCCACTAGAGAAGGTTTTCCAAGAACATCAAATCGATTCTGTTATCCACTTTGCTGGTTTAAAAGCTGTTGGTGAATCCACTCAAATCCCATTAAAATACTACCATAACAATATTTTGGGAACTTTAGTTTTGTTGGAATTGATGCAGAAGTATAATGTTCATAAGTTTGTTTTCTCTTCTTCTGCAACGGTTTATGGTGACGCTACAAGATTCCCAAACATGATCCCAATTCCAGAAGAATGTCCTTTGGGCCCAACCAATCCATATGGTAACACCAAATACACTATTGAAAAGATTTTGAATGATTTGTACGGTAGTGATAACAAACTATGGAAATTTGCTATCTTACGTTACTTCAATCCAATTGGTGCTCATCCATCCGGTCTAATTGGTGAAGATCCGTTAGGTATTCCAAACAACTTATTGCCATATATGGCTCAAGTTGCCGTTGGTAGACGTGAGAAATTAAACATTTTCGGGGATGATTATGACTCTAGAGATGGTACCCCAATAAGAGATTACATTCACGTTGTTGACTTAGCTAAAGGTCATATTGCTGCTTTGAAATATCTAGATGCATACGATAAGACCAAGGACACCGGTATCTGTCGTGAATGGAATTTGGGTTCAGGTAAAGGATCCACTGTTTTCGAAGTATACCGTGCCTTCTGTGAAGCTTGTGGCGATAAAATCCCATATGAAGTCACAGGTAGAAGAGCAGGTGACGTTTTAAATTTGACAGCTAAACCAGATAGAGCTTTAGAAGAATTGAAATGGAAAACTGAATTGAATGTTGAAATTGCTTGTCGCGATTTGTGGAAATGGACCACCGATAATCCATATGGTTACCAACTCAAGGGTATCGAATCTAAATTTGCTACACCAGAAAAACAATACGATGCTAGATTTGTCACTATTGGTGCTGGTTCTAAGTTTCAAGCTACTGTTGCTAATTTGGGTGCAACTTTAGTCGACATTAAAGTCGATGGTCAATCTGTTGTTATTGGTTACGAGGATGAAGCTGGTTACTTAAATCCTGAAAACTGTTACTTGGGTGCCACTGTTGGTAGGTATGCTAATCGTATTGCTCATGGTAAATTCTCTTTGAATAATAAGGATTATCAATTGACAATTAATAATGGTGTTAATGCCAATCACAGTAGTATCAGTTCATTCCATAACAAAAGATTTTTAGGTCCTTTAGTCAAGAATCCATCTAAGGGTGTTTACACAGCTGAGTTTGTATTGGTTGATAATGAAAAGGATGGTGAATTACCAGGTGACTTTATAATCGATGTTCTTTACACCTTAAATGTAGATGAAAAGACTTTGAATATTGAATACAACGGTACTGTTGACGGTAAAGCTACGCCAGTTAACATGACAAATCATTCATACTTCAACTTGAACAAAGTTAATAATGCATCAATTGAAGGTACCGAAATTCGTGTGGTTTCTGACAAGTATGTTGATATTGACGAAAATGTTATTCCAACTGGTAAGATTGTCAAGAGAGAAATTGCTACATTCGATGCTGCTCAACCAACTGTATTGGGTAAGACTGAACCAGAATATGATTATAATTTTGTAGTTGATGAAAACGCTAAACCAACCGACACTGATACCAGAGGTAATAAGTTAAACTTAGTTACTAAGGCATATCACCCAGAATCTAAGATCGGTTTAGAAGTTTATTCCACCGAACCATCTTACCAAGTTTACACTGGTGATTGGCTAACAGCCGGTTTCGCTCCAAGAGAAGGTTTTGCTGTCGAGCCTGGTAGATTCGTTAACGCTATCAATCAGGATAAATGGAAAAAATGTGTCACATTGAACCCAGGTGAAACATACGGTGCCAAGATTGTTTACAAATTTACTTAAACGTGATTTGTTATAGTTCTTAGAGATGATAAAATATTGTATAATGACTTTATAGCCTGATTAATAAAGATAGGTTTTCTTTTAATAAATGATTAATAATAGATAAAATTTCTGATAATAAATAGCTTTTTTTTTGATTGCTTTCTATACTATTCATTTACAAAGACAGCATCGAACGTAATAATAAACAATAAATACATGATAAACAAGAAAATGGAATTAACAAACTAACCTGACATTTCAAGACAAGACAAGCCAAGATCCAAAATATTTACAGTTATCAACTGTTGTCTCTTTTACTGGCACCTTCGCTTCAAAGCTTACTATTTACATAAGTAAACAAGCTTCAGTTTTCATTGCTCCGAAATTGTGTTGGCTTCAGAATTAAGTAACCTTAAAATCTGGCATTTACATCCTGACAGGGTTCCGATATGTCAACGTAAACAAGGTGTCTATTCCGGAGTACCTCCTGCAACACCCCACCATGCTTTGGAGGAGAAACCCCCAAATAGGCCTCTGTTCGACTGAAACATATAGGCCACCATCGGCAAGGATAATAATCAAATAGATATTAGGTGAGCGGTGACTATGACAAACTTACTTACCTTGTCCTCATCCCTTATCGTTTGTTTTATCCGACGTTAGCCTTCATTGCGGACTATTTATTACCGGCTGCTGGCATTCGGAAAGCATAGCTCCGAACATTACAACTTCAACATAAAACATTTACGCTTGCTTGCAAGCACAATACCAATTGTATTCTAATTGTTTGAACAATATCAAGAACTCCTTCGGATGGAGATGGTCCCTTGTATTCGATGTCTAAAGATCACTCTCAGATGTTTACATATATAAAGTGTCCAATATGATAAAATTTTAAAACTGTATTATTGGATCTGATTACAACAATCAATACAATAACAACAACTAAACAAAAACTAACTTACATTATAAAAATGACAGCACAAGAATTCGATTTTACAGACCACTCTCATAGACGTTACAACCCATTAACAGACTCATGGATCTTGGTGTCTCCTCATAGAGCTAAGAGACCTTGGTTAGGTCAACAAGAAACCCCATCTAAGTCAAATGCTCCAGAGTACGATGAAAAGTGTTTCTTATGTCCTGGTAACAAGAGAGCAACTGGTGAACAAACACCAAAATATGAATCTACTTATATTTTCCAAAATGATTTTGCTGCAGTAAAGACTGAACAACCAGTCTTGCCACCTCAAGATCATTCAAAGGACACTTTGAAAGACAGGTTATTCAAAGTTGAATCTGTTAGAGGTAACTGTTTTGTCATTTGCTTTAGTCCAAAACATAACTTGACTATCCCTCAAATGAAGCAAGACGAATTGGTTCAAGTTGTAAGTGCATGGCAAAAGCTTTACAATGACTTATCTAAACAAGCAAGAGATGAACACAAACCTTTTAAATATTTACAAATCTTCGAAAACAAAGGTACAGCTATGGGTTGCTCTAACTTACATCCACATGGTCAAGCTTGGTGTTTGGAGGCTATACCAAGTGAAGTTTCTCAAGAATTGAAATCATTTGGCAAGTACAAGCACGCACACAATGCCGATTTATTAGGTGATTATGTTAAGTTAGAATTACAAGAAAAATCAAGAACTGTCCTTGAAAATGATACCTTCCTAGTTGTTGTCCCATACTGGGCTGTCTGGCCATTTGAAACCATGATTGTTGCCAAGCAAAAGGTCGCTAACGTCGCTCAATTTAACGACAAGCAAAAGGCAGACTTAGCTTCTATTATGAAAAAGTTAACTACCAAATATGACAACTTATTCGAAACTAGTTTCCCATATTCTATGGGTTTACATCAAGCTCCATTAAATGCAACTGGCGCTGAATTAGAAGACAGTTGGTTCCACATGCACTTCTACCCACCTTTATTGAGATCTGCCACCGTCAGAAAATTCTTGGTCGGTTTTGAATTGTTAGGTGAACCACAAAGAGATCTAACTGCTGAACAAGCTGCTGAAAGATTGAGAAAATTAGATGGTGAAGTTCATTATACAGAAAACTTATAGATATGTTATTAGATGACGGACAGTCACTTCAAAAAAACAATCTTAATAAATGATATAACCTTATGTACGTTCTATTTATGACCAAAAAATTTATAAAATAGTAATTTTTCAATAGCTTCTAAACACCTTTCTTTCATTGGTTAACTTTCTTTTATAGTTTTTGAGAAATAATAGTTCATTATACGGGCTATTAATTTTGAAACTAGTACCTTATGAGTAAATTAACTTGGTTTAAAATTTATTCAAAACAGAGAATCATCAAGCTCCTCTGGTTTTCACTTTAGACCTTAATAACACTAGGATGTATATTCATTTGAAATTTTAATTTACATCGTGTTGATTGTCTCTACTACTATAGATGATCTTCACTCCGGTATTGAGAATTAAAACTGGCACAGACTTGTATGACGGGCGTTATTGAATAAGAATTGTTTCAGCGAACTCTGTCATCACTTTAATGTATTAGTCAAAGCTACATTTAGAACACACTTGTCGATGCATTATCCCAGTCTTCAATGAAATTTGAATCTAAACCTCATATATACGATATATACATATTGACAGAAATCGAAAATTAGGAAAGCGTAAGATATATCCAAAAGTCCGAACACTTCAAGGTTTTCATGACATTCAATAAATGGCTGTCTAACTTTTACAATAGACAACAATTTATTGTAAGAGATTGAATAAAAAAAATCCATAAAGTTATCGACTGAGGGTTTTTCACAACCATCAAGCTACTTGAATTTAATAATTGTTGATAAACAAAATGTAAAATCTAAAAAAAAAAAAATGGAGCCAAAAATATGCTTAAACAGACTTATTTACTCCTATATAATGTGTTTCTATGTCTATTTTAGATAATGAAAAAAGAATACATTGCCTCAGTGACTTCTTTATGAAAATAATTGTAAGACAATTGGTATTGATCCAAGTAATAGCAACTATTATAGTATGTTCCCACATCCCAAGAATTTTGAAATGTTTTCATTCTTTATGTTGAAAACGACACAGTGAATTTATCGTTCATCTTTCCAGTCGTGTAAACTGGGCACTGCAGTTTCTTCTCTTTTATAGTAGCCCCCAAAATTATTCTAAAACATACCATTTTTTGGACCATTGATAGCTAAATACCACAGGAGCACTGTCTTATTTACGCTGTCCCTTTTTCAAACAGAATGTGCTTTCAACAATAGTAAGTCATAGTAAGCGGCTTTATACCAGTATTCATAGTTTCAAGTAAAGAAGCAATAGGAAAAATAAACCTTGTGTTATTAATTTTTTTAACCAATACAAAAGAATCTTGCTAAAGATTTTAGCTGTAACGAAGAGGAACGATGCAGATGGTAATATCTTCTAGATTATATAACTAGTTCAGTATTTCAAATCACAAATTTTTATAAATTATGGCAACTTGGCCGAGTGGTTAAGGCGAAAGATTAGAAATCTTTTGGGCTCTGCCCGCACAGGTTCGAGTCCTGTAGTTGTCGTTACTTTTTTTAAGATTAATATTTTTTGATTTTTTTTTGACTTTTTGTTTAACGGTGGCAAATATAATGGATTTATAGGTAAAGGAGCTTTGAGTGTGCATATATGTATATATATAATACCTTGAAAATTAATATAGTTTCGTCAAAAGATTTTCAATTTTAGGTAAGCTAATAGAGTTGAACGGTGTTACCATTACCAAATATATTAATTAAAATTCACAATGGGTCAAGGTGTTTCTTCAGGTCAAGATAAGAAAAAGAAGAAAGGTGCTAATCAAAAGCCAAAATACGAACCTCCAGTACAATCAAAGTTTGGTCGTAAGAAGAGGAGGGGTGGCCCAGCAACCGCTGAAAAATTACCAAATGTATACCCAAGCACACGTTGTAAATTGAAACTTTTAAGAATGGAAAGAATTAAGGATCATTTACTTTTAGAAGAAGAATTTGTTACAAATGCTGAGATTTTAAAACCATTTGAAAAGAAACAAGAGGAAGAGAAGAAGCAATTACAGGAGATTAGAGGTAACCCATTGAGTATCGGTACATTAGAGGAAATTATTGATGATGATCATGCCATTGTTACTAGTCCAACTATGCCAGACTATTACGTTTCTATTTTATCTTTCGTTGATAAAGAGCTTTTGGAGCCTGGTTGTTCTGTTTTACTACATCATAAGACTATGTCTATTGTTGGTGTTCTTCAAGATGATGCCGATCCAATGGTTTCGGTAATGAAAATTGATAAATCTCCTACGGAGTCATATAGTGATATTGGTGGTTTAGAATCACAAATTCAAGAAATCAAAGAATCTGTGGAATTACCGCTAACACATCCTGAATTATATGAAGAAATGGGTATTAAACCACCAAAGGGTGTCATTCTATATGGTGCACCAGGTACTGGTAAGACACTTTTAGCGAAAGCTGTTGCTAATCAAACTTCGGCAACATTTTTAAGGATTGTAGGTTCAGAATTGATTCAAAAATATTTAGGTGATGGTCCAAGGCTGTGTAGACAAATTTTTAAGGTCGCTGCAGATAATGCGCCAAGTATTGTGTTTATTGATGAAATTGATGCGATTGGTACCAAGAGATACGATTCTAATAGTGGTGGTGAAAGGGAAATCCAAAGAACGATGTTAGAACTATTAAATCAATTGGATGGTTTTGATGACAGAGGTGATGTGAAAGTTATTATGGCCACAAATAAAATAGAAAGTTTAGATCCTGCTTTAATTAGACCAGGTAGAATAGATCGTAAGATTTTATTTGAAAGTCCAGATTTATCTACAAAGAGAAAGATTCTAGGGATTCATACATCTAAGATGAACCTGAGTGAGGATGTAGATTTAGAAAAGTTAGTAACGAGTAAAGATGACTTATCGGGTGCAGATATCCAGGCCATGTGTACGGAGGCTGGTTTATTGGCCTTAAGAGAAAGAAGAATGCAAGTCACGTCAGAGGATTTCAAACAAGCTAAGGAACGTGTCATGAAGAACAAGGTTGAAGAGAATCTTGAAGGTTTATACTTATGATGGAATAGAAATAAACAGGTAAATATAAATATATACTTCAATACAGTAATACAATACAAATACAATACAAACACAATACAGCCCAATATCTATTACTCTTGAATACGGCATTCTCCGAGCTTGAAATACGTATATCATTTTTCAGAATTGCAATTACGTTTTTTCCGTTTCTGCTTTGAGATTTTCAGACAAAGTTTTCGTCAATTCTCAAAAGGAACAAGAACAGGAAATAATTGGAAAATCCAAAAATAACATTGTTAGTCAGTACAGTCGAGCCACTTTTTGAAACATTGCTTAATTTGCAGTTCAGGATATAGATAGATATTAAAATATTAATGCAATACTTGGTTTGTAAAATAAATTTTTTGGAACCTTATCGTTAACTAATATTACAAATTTGTCACAATTGAGTTAAATTTACAATACAGCATTTTTAATTATCTAATATATTATTACAGCTAATCAAGTAAACTGGATTAAAAAAATAAGAGCAAAAAGCTAAAAGAACAAACACCTAGACAACAAGTCCTTATCGTTAAATTAAATACGTAATCCACTGGAACAATACTATAAACATATTCACGAGGATGACCAGTACAGCAGAGCAGCATAAAGTAACCAAGGAAAGGTCATCATCGCCGGCGTTATCTTCAACATCCCTTTATGATGTGACATATAAAGTTGGCGTTGCAGAGAATACAAATTCTAAATTTCGTAGGTCGATGGAAGATGTACATACATATGTTAAGAACTTCGCATCACGTTTAGATTGGGGATATTTTGCCGTCTTTGACGGACATGCTGGCATTCAGGCTTCCAAATGGTGTGGTTCACAATTACACACGATAGTGGAGCAAAAATTATTAGAAGACGAGACAAGGGATGTTAGAGAAGTGTTAAATGATTCATTCGTGTTGGTAGATCAACAAATTAATAGTAAACTACCGGGAAATAGTGGCTGTACTGCTGCTGTATGTGTCTTGCGTTGGGAACTACCTGATGAAACTGAATCGCAAAATGAAGTTGTAGAACTTAATCAACACAAAAGAAAATTATATACAGCAAACGTTGGCGATTCTCGAATAGTACTGTTTAGAAATGGCAGTAGCATCCGATTAACATATGACCACAAAGCATCTGACTTACTAGAGATGCAAAGAGTGGAGAAAGCTGGTGGATTAATTATGAAGAGTCGAGTTAATGGTATGTTAGCTGTTACAAGATCATTAGGAGATAAATTTTTTGATAGTTTAGTAGTTGGCAATCCCTTTACTACAAGTGTTGAGATTACTACAGAGGATAAATTCTTAATAATAGCGTGTGATGGATTGTGGGATGTTATTGATGATCAAGAAGCATGTGAACTTATAAAAGAGATATACGATCCAAATGAAGCGGCAAAGGCACTTGTAAGGCATGCATTAGAGCGTGGCACTACAGATAATGTTACAGTAATGGTTGTAAGTTTATCGTAATGTATCAAACAATATCTCAAAAAAAAAAAGACACAGAAATAAAAAGGCATTCTCTTTTAACCATAAATTAATTTTAAATATTTAAATAAAAAAAAAAAGGTTTATACTCTCTATATAGCATAAACGTCTAAATAAAAAAACTCTCGTCATAATTTTAATTTCCTTGAAGATAATATGTTCTATTTATTTTACGTACTCTAGATAAACTAGGAATATGTAGATACCGTGTAGAAGGTGATAACTTCAATTTGCTTATATGTTGAATCCGTTTAGATCCAACTCACCTGAATCACCAGCAGTATTCCAGTCAATATTTAAATCGTTAAAGTCATTTAGCGTTAAATAATCGTCACCGGCATCTTGCAATGGATCCATCATATCATTACTAGTATTATTATTCAATCCTAATTGATCAGATATGCTTTGATTATTGTTGTTGGCTGTGCTGTTATTCGTCGTATTATTATTATTATTGTTGTTATTATTATTATTATTACTATTAGTGTTATTGTTCGGATTACTATCATTACTTGAGAGTAGATCATTAGTTAAGGAGTCATTGAAATTATTTTTATTATTGCTATTGTTGCTTATATTTGCATTGGAATTGCTATTTGTGTTCGGATTTGTGCCAGTATTATTATTCATAGGTGTTGCATCAAAATTAGCACCATCTAAATCCGTGAATAAAGCCATACCCATTGAATCTAAATCATTGAATAAACTGGATGACGGATTTTTTTGTTGATCTTGTTGAGAGTTTTTTGAGCCGATATCTTGTTGTGAATTAGTTGATTTATCATTTTCATTTATTGGATTTAAGTCCAGAGATGAATCATTAAATGATGATAATAAATCATTACTATTATTAGTCGTATTTGCATTATTATTATTAGTACTATTGGTGTCATTAAAGTTTAATTTTATATCATCCATTAAGTTCAGATTTGATTTATCATCTTCAGGTCCTTGTTGTTGTTGTTGCTGTTTAGTTAATGCAGCAGCTCTCTGAGCAGCATCCAAGGCTTCCTGTTGTAATTGTTTTTTCTTACGTTCTTCTTCAATTTCTTTTAACCTTCTTAATTCTTGTTCTTGCTGCTCTTTCTTCTTCTTCTCCTCTAGCTCTTTCAACCTTTCCATTTCTTCTTTCTTAGCGACTTCTTTCTGTAAACCTATTGACGTTATAGTGTCGACATAATCTGTGCATTTACTTAAGGTAATATCTAAGTCATCTAAAATGCCATGAAAAAGATGTATTCTTTCCCTGAGTAATTTTTGTTGATTTGTTGTAAAACCATTAACTATTGAACTATCTAACTGAATAGTCTTCAGTTGTTCTTGAACCAACATCTCCGCACCTAATTTCATTATATCATCTAAACAGTTTGTTAATTTATTTTTACGGGATGTCACAGTTGGAGAAGTGGGATTTTCTATTGGGATGTTATTTTTAGCTACCATAATGTTACCTTTGTAGGATCTTTGGTCGTTTATTGTTTTAAATATCAAGCCCATATATATTATTAATAATGACTTTTTTTTTTTTTCTTCCTTCATGCTTTTTTTTTCTTTAAGAAAAAAAAAAAAGATGCTGAAAGTTTAAGTAATATGGGGGAGGGAGTACAATAAGAAAGAAACAACGAGAGAATTATAAGAAATGGCAAAGATATATTGTTTGGCAGATGTATGCATGGTTCCAGTAGGTACTGGTAGCGCAAGTATTTCCGATTTTGTTGCTTTAATCGAGAAAAAAATCCGTGAAAGTCCATTAAAGAGTACATTGCATAGTGCAGGAACCACTATTGAAGGACCATGGGATGAAGTTATGTCATTGATCGGAAGTATTCATGAATATGCTCATGAAAATGGGATTGTTAGAATCCAAACTGATATCAGAGTTGGTACAAGAGTTGATAAACATCAAACTGCTCAAGATAAAGTGGATGTTGTCTTGAAGAAATTAAACCAATGAAAAATATATTTGTGTGTTTTGCCTTAAAATTACTTTGTTAAAATTGAATCTTATATATTTTATAAAGATTTATTTAATAAATATATAATTTTTTTGTTGGTAATGCCCTAATAATAATAATATTACAATAATATTTCCTTCCCCTGATCTTGTTGTTGGGATATATAAAGGAGATCTTTTTTTTTTTAAGTTAGTTTATTTATGCTTGAGTAGAAGAAGAGTACTTGGTGACAGCTCTAGTACCTTCAGAAACAGCATGTTTAGCTAATTCACCTGGTAAGATTAATCTAACAGCAGTTTGAATTTCCCTGGCGGAGATGGTAGATTTCTTATTGTAAGCAGCTAATTTAGAAGCTTCAGTAGCGATTCTTTCAAAGATATCGTTAACAAAAGAGTTCAAAATAGACATGGATTTTTGAGAAATACCAGTGTCTGGATGAGTTTGCTTCAAGACTTTGTAAATGTATGAGGAGTAAGTTTCCTTTCTAGCTTTAGTTCTCTTCTTACCATCGGTAGAAGTAGAGGTTTTCTTGGCAGCTGGTTTCTTTTCAGCAGGAGCTTTGGAGGCAGGTTTCTTTTCGGCAGCAGAAGACATAATGATTTGATTCGTTGGTTGTTTGGTATATTGGAACGAAGAACAGAGACACTAACCAACTCTCTCAGAAACGAAACGATCTTTATATATACAAAATTGTTATCTTAACAAATCACGAAAACGCCAAAAATATAAAATAAAAACAACACGCGAAATTTCTGGAACGGACAACTTCAAAAATGCACGAAAAACGTTCTATTTCTTTCATAAAACGCGCGAATTTTTGGGAACGGACTGTCAAAGACACTTTTAAGGAATAGAATCAGTAATCAAGTAAACAACAACAACTGCAACAACAAGAAGTATGTAGATATATATATATAACGTGTCTGTATCGTCCAGTTGAAATTGTAATTATAATTGCAGTTCTTGTTTCTTCTTTTCTTGTTCAAAGACAAAAATCTGTATACACACATAATAACAAATAAATAACAATGTCCGGTGGTAAAGGTGGTAAAGCAGGTTCTGCTGCTAAAGCTTCTCAATCAAGATCTGCTAAAGCTGGTTTAACTTTCCCAGTCGGTAGAGTTCACAGATTACTAAGAAGAGGCAACTACGCTCAAAGAATTGGTTCTGGTGCTCCAGTTTACTTAACTGCTGTCTTAGAATATTTAGCCGCTGAAATCTTAGAATTAGCTGGTAACGCTGCCAGAGATAACAAGAAGACTAGAATTATCCCAAGACATTTACAATTAGCCATCAGAAATGATGATGAATTAAACAAATTGTTAGGTAATGTTACCATCGCTCAAGGTGGTGTTTTACCAAACATTCATCAAAACTTATTGCCAAAGAAGTCTACCAAACCAAAGGCTTCTCAAGAATTATAAGCGGTATTCACACAAGGTTTTCTACATAGGAAGTGTATTATAAATTAAAATAAGGTGGGTTCAAGATCTTTTTTCTCATATACTTGAAAATTATATTTAATACGATTGTTTGCATAGTTTAACTCTATTATATATACATATATATATATATACAACATAGAAAAATGAAATAATATTATTAACTACATATTAAAGCAGCTATGCCTATAATTAAAAATAGAATGGTTGACTTCACATTATACTTCAATTTCCGACTACCAGAAGACACACAATATGGATAATTTGGACCAAGAGCTAATGGATCAACTGGCTCTCCAGTAGTAAAATTAATGTACTGTGTTTGTGAGTCGCAACTTACTAAACCCGTAAGATTCCCAGTCAATGGAAGTATGATAGTTTGTGGCTTGTGATGTTTAATTTGTTTCATTTCAAAACGATTTTTACTTGATCGATTACTTGTATATAGTAGAGAACAAATAAAGATTTAAACAAGACATAATAATTTTAGTCTAGATGTAAATCTACAAGATATTTATATTCTAAATTTGGTTACACTTTCCTTTAGAAATTGATATAAATTTATCGAGAAAGACTAGCAAGCTGTAAAGATATTTCCCAATTTAGAAATAACTTAAGATTAACTCCCTAGCTAATCTTCGACAAACAATATAAAATAACAGATCTCTAACAAGAAATAAGGGCTCAATAAATCAATTTAAATATCTGTCAGACTAATGTGGTAAAAGGTAATTAAACGAACAATTGAAATTAAATTTTTCTGAGGGAAAAAACATGCCAGATGCAAAAACTTACACTCCATATGCTATGTATTGTGCCATTACTCTTACCCCCAGTAACTCAAAATTGGCAACTTACACCAGCCGGATTGACTGTTGCAAGTAATTCTCACTTGTAAAGTTTTTTTTTGCAAAGCCCACTTCTACTTCGGAGTTGACCGGTAGAATTCCAGCAAGACCTGCAGTTTGCCATCTAACATCCAAAGTATGAAGTGTTTGACGAACTTACATATCCACTAGTTCAACATATATCATCGTTAGCAATTTTATGTGATATAGCATGCCGACATTCCTCCAAAACTTAAAAAGGTTCGATATAGTATTGAACTACTTATATATAACATAGATAAAGTTTAGAAAAAGCGAAACCCAAGAATATCGATAAATATTTCAAATCACTATTCTCTATGTTTGACATATTCAAAGATGAGATTTTGAATAAATCATAGAAATGTGAGTGAGAATTATATTTCCACATGTTTAAGTAATCTAAAGTCAAAAAGGTACTAAAATGTAACCATGACAGAGAGCGAGGTTAATTTGCAGTCAACTTTTCCATTTCCAGTTTCCAGTACTACAGCTCATTTATCTAACATCTCTACGGCATATTGACTCCATAACATTTACTCGAAGTATCACAGTGACTAAGCTTCCTTTTGCTGAGACCATTTTGGAGCTTGATGAGCGTAATATGAAGTAGTATCTCTTTTTCTAGCTGATTAATTAAAGGTGCAATTCTAAAATCGATTCAAAGCCAACCAATATCAATCATGTATACGCATGTGAGTTAACCTATTTTGATACAGCTTGTCTTGCCATTCTGTAAAAAACTAGAAATTTGATACTATAGTGACCATCATATGTCATCCTATGTTGATTGAGCGTAGTTTTACCCCAGTCAAATCGGTAAGCAATATAGGAGATGTCACATCCAGGTCAGTACGTTTGCGAAAATCAACGTCAAGGCTAACACTGAAAACAGAAACAAACGCTCATTATGAGGAATAGTAGTAATGTTACTAAATTTGATCTTAGTTTTGGGGCGTCAGATGACATACGATAAAGGACATTTTCTTGTCCACAGTACCATGCGTTCAAGATGGTTGTTCCTTCATTGCCGAAGTATGCTCTCCATGAACCACAGCTCATCCCGTCAGTGATATTGGTGTCAACATCAAGTGATTTAACCATCTTTTTTCCTTTATGTTGTATTATATTTTGATTTATTTTAGTTTATTTAGGGCAATCTTGAAAATAGTCAATAGTGGGAAACGAGGGAATAGTATTTGAAAAAAAACACATTTTCATTGACTTTATAAATCCCAAGAAGTTGAATTGTTGAATGGATTTAAAGCTCCAAAAATTGTCAGACAGTTTAAATTAGAGTTGGCTCATATTAACTTGGGAACCTCAATCACTAAAAGCAGCCGTCGAAGATTGAAATAGTGTCCCGCAAGTAATTTAGAGTGGTCAATTAACTTTCGATCGTTTGTATTTTCAAAATTAAAAAAACATATGCAAAAATGGTATAGTCAATAACAACTTTAGTTCCACAGAAATTTAAGAAGCAGTTCGTTATTTTGCATTTTGGTTAGTTTACAGTGTTATGGATGTCTTTAAGAGAACTGCAACCCGCTATTCAGTGCTCGTTTGGCTTTTTTACTGTTGAATCGTAAACATGAGTTAGACTCAAAAACATTTTGATAAATAAAGTTTATTTATGGATGAATAGAAATAACTCTGTAATCAGACTCTCAAGAAAAAAAAAAGTAATAGGATTACTTCATAGATTTACTACTGAGAGCGTTAAATAATGCAGCAGAAAGTAATTTAAGTGATAAATAATGAGTTAATAGAAAAACAATGCCATTTCTTTTGATACAGTCGGAGGTGATAGAAAAGCTAGATGTTACTAGAGCTCCCAAAAGATGCTGTATTTAGTTGGCTTAATTAAAGAAGAGGGATCTTGCGCGTACTGCTGCAGGTGGTTCTTATGTAAGATAAGGAATTTCCCTCGCGTAACTTGTGCGAGATAGTTTAAACTACCTTAGATCAATTAAGATAATGAAGATTTCAACTATTTTTAGTACGACTATTTAGGATAGTTTTGCAACACGAAGAACTTACGGTACAAAGCAAGTTGTCGATGAAGCGAAATATTTTCATCGAGAATTAATAAGATGTTGTGGCTGCCATTTATATTTTGCACATAATTAACTTCTTCATCCTGTAGTAGAAAGATAGTTATTGAAACAAAAATATAAGGTTTTCCGTTTGTTGTAACAACACCACGCCTTGAAGACATCAGACTTTGAACTGATGAAGTCTAGGATTCATCGTTGGACTAATCTCTAGCCTTTCAATTGTTCGCACAAAAAGATCCGTGATAGTGATTTTTTAAGCTTACAAAAAAAGAGTTCTACATTTTGACAAACAAAACTGAGGATCAACTCTTTTGAGATCACGTTTTTCATATGGAAAATTTTAATAGATTGATAAAAGTGACAAAGTTATTATTTCGACCTTCTTCTGCTTGAGGGACCCAAATTGATACAGCAAACCCTATTTACGAACACTCTGACAATGTTGAGACTTTAGATTCATTAAGCAAACTGATCTTTTGAGATACCAGACATAAATAACAGTAAAAAAACTCATTATTTTTTAATATATAAATGAGTCCATTTATTTTCCAGCAAATATATCGACGGCAATATTTATACCAGATATCAGTACCTCTACACCCACCAACATAATAACAATGAATTCTAAATACTCTTCATGTGAGTGACCCAACTGTTCCTTCAACATTTGTAATAAATCTGAAATAACCTCCAGTCTTTGATTTAGAAGTGCTACTCTTTGATTAATTTCAAGATATCCTCTAGTAGCTTGATAAATTGGCTCCAGTTGAGGTTCCGACCACATAATTTCCGGTGAATCCAATACCGATCCATGAAGATTGATGTTGATTCTTAAGATAAATAACTCACCAATACTTTTCATAATATCTTCTTTACTCATTGATACTTTACCACTGGATGCAATTTCTTGTGGTATATCTTGTGTGTCTTCAATGGTATTATCAACTAATTCCTCAAAAAGGGAAATTTTAACACTTTGAGCAATGGCATGTGAGATCGATAATTTAACCATATAATTTGATCCATCTCTTAATGTAATGAAGTCATTATATATTCTTGGCTGGTAACTTTGCGTAACATAATAATTGAATTCTTCAACTTGGACATCTTCATCAGCTAATTTCTCTTTTTCAAATCTTTCAATGTCATTTAAAAATGCTTTCTCCTCCCTTTCAGTGAATCCCCACATCACAATAACACCATATTCAAATATAAATAAATCTGGTTGTTTATCACTGACATTGATCTCACCACCTTCATCATCGAGCCTAATAACATCTTCATGTTCAAATCTTTTATCTCCTCTCCAATCTGTATATATGAAAGGTGTATACAAACATTCATCGAATAACTTAGGATGTGTATGATGCACTTTCTTGGAGTCTTTTAGCCATCGAATTAATTCTCTCATATTGTAACTGCTACAGGTACAGTATGCAGTAGCTCTTGGCAGTAAATGTCTGTGTGCTTTACCCAGTTTCTCAGCATCTCTTCTTGCAGGTTTATCGGTGATACGATTCACTTGAGAATAAACATCTCTATCTGGTAATTCTATAATTTCATCATCGCTAGTTTCTCTTTGAAACGGTTCCTCGGGCAACAATTTCAGTTTCTGAGCAGTACGTGACGTTCTTTGTGGGCCTACTTTACCGCCTTGCTTGGTTACTGGAAATCTTGAGGATTGTTGTTTTCGTGATATGACATTATTATCAATGTTTGATCTATTTATTCCTTTCTTACTAATCGGTTCTTCAACTCTTGGCGTATATTTAGAACCAGTTTTACTCTTAGAGTCAACAATACTGCCGCTATTCCCGCTACTGGAATTTATATTCCCTTCTGTCAATTCAACAGAAGCTTTGGACGGCCTATTTATTAATGGTTCCTGTTCAGATATATCGATATCTTTGCCGGACATTTTTTGTCTTGTTATATTCTATAATAACTAAACTAATATGTATGAATTTATACTGAAGCTTAATGTAATGATTGATCACTCGAAAGTATATCCTAAATATAAATATATGTGTGCGTGAGTAATAATTGTTCGTAAGGTCGTGTGTTTGTACTCTATTTAACAACAACAACGATCACTGTAAAACTGCAACCTTCCAGTTGGTATACTTTTGTTCCTGTCAGTAGCGTGAATGTAGGTTGTTGATCTATCTTGATGGCCTGCCTTCGCAATTGTAAATTTTATCCCTCACAGTAAAATTAATTTGATATTTCGCAAAGCGACGTTCCTTTTACTGTAAGAAAACTAAAAAGTGGAAAGTGGAAATAAATCAAAGTTGGGCAAACTTAAAGCTCTCTTGCCGTAATCAATTTTTTGAATAAGCCAGCCTTAAGTAGTGAGTAATCCAGTCACAATATAAAATATATTTTCATCGCTATTAGATTGTGATATTTCTGCTAATTAAGACCATCATCTCTTAATATCAAGTATTTTAATATTGACGTTGGTGCATAAATAAACACAATAATAAACGGCACAATGGAAAAATCAGAAGAGGAAAATGAATTAAAACGTAAAGTGGAGGCATTGAAGGAAAGAAATGAAACATTGGGCCTTGCTATTCAAAGATCAAGGCACTCTGTCAAGAGATTGAAACTGGAATACGGCGTACTACTTGAACGATTACAGTCGAGGGTAGAGTTAGATCCGTCCTTACGTTACGAGGATCCATTACCTACTTTGGCTTCTTTTAAAAATGATATGCTATCTAAACCACTGAAAAGATCAAAGACAAAGAGACAAAAAGCTAGAGAGAGAGATCCCAATATGCCCAAAAGGCCTACTAATGCTTATTTGATATATTGCGAAATGAATAAAGAACAGATTAGGCAAAACGGTTCTCAAGATGTAACTAGAGACTTAACAGAGGGTTGGAAGAGTTTAGATGAAGAAGGAAGATTACCGTACTACAAGCTTTACAATGAGGACAGAGAGCGATATCAGCATGAGATGGAAATTTATAACAGGAATATAATTAAAGAAAATATTAAAGCCAAAGATGTTGTAAAAGATGAAGTTTCCGTAGATGTCAATACTGAAAGGAAAGGGACATCTGAAACCATTGAGTTGGTAAACGGTGATGATGAAGATGAAGATGATGACGATGATGATGATGACGATGAAGCAAATGAAGTAGATGATAATGATGAAGTTGAAGACGGAGAGGAAGCACAAGGCGAAGATCAAGAACAAGAAGAACAGGTAGAACAAGAAGAACAGGTAGAACAGGAAGAACAGGTAGAACAGGAAGAACAGGTAGAACAGGAAGAACAGGAAGAACAGGAAGAACAGGAAGAACAGGAAGAACAAGAAGAACTGGAGGAAGATGAGGTACAAGACGAACAAGACGAACAAGAGACACAGGAAGAGCAGGAGAAAGAAGACGAAGAAGAAGAAGGATCCACAGACGAAGGGACTTTATCTCATAAGGTTGAGACACCTGACTTAGCAACCGAGGCCTTAAAATCAGCTTAGAATGTATCTACTACTAACTAAATGATATATATGGATATTTTCATAGACTCACAAACAATATTTCTGTAATAATAAATGCTAAAACAATTTTATTTTATCTTTTATCATAGTTAATATTTTACATTTAAATATACATATTGACTAAACTATTTTATACTTAAGTTAAGTAGAGAGTTATGATCTTCTCTTTTTATTTTTTCTTTGGTATAAACCGTTCTCATCCTTTTCGTGCTTTCTCTTTTCCCTTGACCTAGTATGTTTCCTCAATTTCTTTTCAGCTGCAAGATCAGGTGCGTTGATGGCTAGAATAGATCTCTTGGCTTTTCTTTCTTGTCTTCTTTGTATCACTATTTGTTTGACATTTGTATAAGCTTCTGTGAATGCTGAAACCGATATTTTGGATTCAAGCATTTGTAAACATTCTTGTGCTAAAGTGCTTAACTCCTCTTGTTGTTCTGTGACGTTGCGTCTGTCAGTTTCCAAAAACATGTATAATGCCAAAATTATCTTCTCAGCTTCTTGCTGTAATTGCTCTTCTGATAAAATTTGCATTACAAGTGCAAAAAATTGAATACCAGATTTTTTGGACACAAATGAATCATTTGGATTTTCTTCAGTTCTGATAAGTGCACTGATTCTAGACATCACGTAAGCAATAGCACTTGGGTATCTACGCATATCAGCATCAGTAGATGTATCAATTTCGAATGGAGCATTACTTTCGTTCCAGATCATAACGAGTTTGATTAAGGTTTTGATTGAAATAGATGATAATCCTTCAGATATGGATGGAGCAGAAAGTTGGTGAATTACTCTGGAAGCAATGTTTTGGACTTCTAGACCTGTGAAAGGTTCTTCGAACTTATTTAAGTTATTGACAAAGTCGTTAACTAAACGTGCCGCTGATTGACGAACCCACATATGTGGATAAAGGAGGCATCCAATAACGTTATTGCACAGTTTTTTGTTTGCTTTTTCGTAAATAGCATCAGACTTTTGAATGTAGGTACCTAGTACATTTAAAGCAGTGTAGATCAAATCCCAATTGGTGTCAGAACCTGCATCTGTACTTGATAGAACATTTGCAATACGGTTTAATGCTAACTCATCCAAAGTGGCATTCTTTCCTAGACTAACAGATGATAGATATATCTTGTAGACTCTCAAACCGAGATTCAAGAAAGTAGTGTTGTCAGACTGTTTTAGCCATGCTAAAATGTACTTTTCAATATCATTCAAATCGGGAGCACTTACTACTCCAAACATGTTGGAAAGTAAAATGGTTGCCATTTCACGACATTTTCCAGAATCATCATTGAAAGAAACATTAGCCAAGGAAACGAAAAAAGATGACGATAACTTTGAAAGCAATGTAGGGGAAGCCTTTGTAATAATTAAGTTGATCAACTCCATTACTGACTGTCTTCCATCTTGGGATGGGTATTCTAAATTATCAACCATGAATTTGAATTGTTTTTCTAGACGACCTTTACTTTGATCGTATTCCATCAAAAATTGGTAATAGACAGTTCTCGACACGGTTCTAATTTCTTTCGAATGATTAGTGACCATAATTTCTCTTACTGAGTTAATAATATCATAAATTTCTGGTAACATAATATGCTTGGAAACAAGTGCCTTCAAAAAGTTAAAAGCGAGACCCTGTTTACTTGGTTCATTCAAATCAGGTAAAATTCTACTTAACACATAACTCAACGCTGTGTCCTTTAATTTAATGTCCTTATGACGAATAAATGAGGATAAAAATTTTAGACCCATTTGGCACAATTCATTCGACGTAGAAGGGGAGTCCTTAATTAAGTTCAATACCTTTCTTGCACAGTTTTTGAAGATCGCCTCAGAGTTTTCAGAGAAGTCCAATTTGACTAATATAATCAGAACACGTAACGCACTGGTCAAGACGCTTTCGTTATCAGATAATAGAGCTTCTTTCAACAGCGGTATGAAACCTTCCAGATAAGCAACATCGAGCAAGCTGGAATTCTTTGACAAAACTGTACGCAGTAAATCTAAGGAAAATCTTTGCATGGTACTCCTGTATAAGGAGCTTTCGACGTGAACTGTGGTATTCTTGAAGTTCAAATTGACCAAGAAAAATTCCTCCTTTTCATCTAATTGCTTCTTTGGCCTTGCGCCATCGAAGCGATTATATTTTTCATCCTTGGCTTGATTGAAGATTTCATGACAAAGATATAATGATTCCTTGGACATGCAATCAGAATTATGATGTAGACCTAGTGCATATCTCCTCAGTAACTCCTCCAACTTCTTTTGAGTCTTTAAATTTATACGTTCTGATAGTAAAGCCTTGATCGGACGCAAGAGATCATTGAATACTGGCAATGAAATATTAGAGGCCAAAACTTCTGCTGTATCATAACTTCTATTAACCTTGACTTCCTTCATTTTCGTGTGATAGTTGTCCGAATCCTTTTCTTGACCGGCCGTACCAAAAATATCTTCCATGATTACACTAACTATTCTATTAGCAGACTCGTCCAAATCAGAGTGTTGTAACACATCTGATAAGGACCTTAAAATATGATGCACGGTGAAACCTAAAACATGGATTTGAGAACCTCTTTGTAAAGCAGATTTTAACTCTTTAACAATGAACGTTAAATAACGTGGGCCGACAATTGTTGTAATCCTTGACAATGTTGTTCTAACGGCATCTCTTAATTCACCTGTTCTACTTCTTAAAATTTGGCAAATTTTTGTTAAGATACCTGGTAACAAACTAACAGTATCTTCATAATCTAATCCCAATACAAAATTGACAAGGGCTTCGGATAATGGGATTCTGGCAATTACAGTCTCATCATTTCTTATTCCTAAAATTTTTGTAAGGTTTGGATATAACTCGCCGGTAATAAAGTTGTCAAGTTCACCAGTTTCTACTGGAAGTTTAACTAAAGTATGTTCTGACTCAATAGCACCTCTCATAGATTGTAAAGTAACCTTTAGGGAAACTGACACCTCATTTATCAGAAGTACAGCCTGTTTTAGATTATCAGGATTACCACGTAAGAGTGATACATATCTCCGCAATAATGCTCTATACTGTTTCCAACTCATTCTACCGGATAAATTTCCGATTGTCAATAGGGTTTCGTTACCTAAATTTCTATACTTTTCCTCTTTGTTGAAAACATAATGTTCAATCATTGGAATCAAATAATGTGATATGCTGACATCCGATAATTCAGAGCTATGATCCCTTAATCTCTTGATGGCTCTTTGACGACGATGTAACTGTACATGGTTGATATTGGTAAAAAAGTTGGCTTCTTCGTCTCCGTTAAATAGTAGCACCTGCATGTCGCTTAGCTCTGTGTAAAATTTACCATTTTGGATGATGTATGCTAAAACGGACACATATTCACTTTGAATTTCTTCGTCGTATTTTCTCAACCCATTACAGATAGCTGGTAAAATGATACTTTTCAAAATAGAAGTGGCTTCTTCGTTACTTTGTTCAGTAGGCATTTGATTGACGTAATCTATGAAAGTTTTCATCCCATGAGAAGCATTAGTTCTTAGCGCCAATTCGTCCTTGTCATTTATGAAATATAAACAGTTATAGATAACTGGTAACCACTGTAGCTCATTAAAATCTTTGTACTGTCCTTCTGTAAATTCCTTAAATGCTGTAAGCATTCTTGGAAAGTCATACTCATTCATTCTTTTTGAGGAGTAGGAGTTGAAATCAGACACCAACTTGGCGGTAGCTTCCATGTCTGAAAATCTCATTGAAATACTGGAAAAAACCATATTCAATTGCAACCTTAAATTTTTTTCGTTAAACACTCTGTAGAGGCCTGATAAACTTTTGTACAATGGTTCAATTTCATCCCAAGAGCAATCATAATCTGGGATCAAAACTGTCAGAACCCTCAAGATTTTAACTGTGTCGGTATTCTTAACGTTCTTGAATTTACTGTTGATAATTAACAATAAAGAATCTACCAACAATTTTCTAGTTTCATTATTTTGGATATATCCGGCTTCAGTCATATTCAAAAGTAACTCAACAGCGGTTGAAACAGTTTCGGTTCCCGAGACTCTTGAATACAATGAAGGAAGGACTTGAAGACAGTTGCTTGCAATAATAGCAACTAATTCAATATATTGGGGATCTGCAGTTGGATTTTTTATTAATTCGTTAGAACCATCTAAAATAAGAGCAAGAACAGGCTCCTTCGCATGCTCGTGGGAAAGAGTTTTCATCAAAGCCTCTACTGTGGCATAATTATCATAGTAAAGGAACTGGTAGAATGCTTTATTTTTTGCCCAATATACAATCATCTTTAGAATAGATGATGCTTGTTGTAAATTTTCGTCAGCAAAGTTTAAAAGTCTGGGTTTTATTACAACGTTATGTATCTCACTGATGTAGTCTTGCCAATCTATCGTATCACCCATGAGCTGGAAAATTGTATTCAGACATTTCAAAGATTGCTGCCTTAGACTGGAACCTGTTTTCACCATGAAACTATCATATGTTTCAGAGTTTGTAGAAGCGTAGGAGAGTGAAATGGTGTATAAAAGCGGATGTATGATTGTACGAATGGCACCTGGAAATTTGGATCCTAGCAGGCCAAGGGTCATGTTTAATATAGTCACAAAACCTGTCATTCTCTTCAATGTGATCAGTGAAATTTCTGAAGCATCTATCACATTACCATCGGTGAAAAAGTATGAAAATTTGAAACCTTTACTACCCAAATGTAAGAAATCAATAATGTATCTTTCCTTCAGATTTGGTAGCATAGATAAAACAGCTACTTTTCTACTTTTTTTGATTCCACTAGTTGCTGGAGTTTGGGCACGACCAAAAAGTATTCTTAATATGAAGGGCATTAATTCATTTTCTTCTTCATCTTTGATTATACGTGAGTCATCATTAGCAAGAAACTTGGTAATCTCATCTTTAAATAATGTATCATCTAATAAGTTATTCAAATGGTCCTTATATTTTATTGTAACAGGTTGCTTATAGCCAAATAATGCAGCCAAAGCCAATTTTTGAATGTCAGAGCTACGACTACCTAAAAGGTTAAGCAACCTTTTGTAAAGTTCGTCACTTTTATAGACCTTTCTGATATCTTTGAATTTGCTCAAAATTTTTAGTAGCATGTTCCTATCAGATTCTAGCCAGTTGGCGGCGGATGAATCATTATCTGATTCTACTCCTTGAAATATCTCCTCGGATTCAACTTGATTAAATAGGTAAGGGACAAAGTCAATAGAGTTTTTTTCGACCAACTGTGGTACCAAGGACATAGTCTTTAACGTTTGAGTTCTAATCTGTTTAGGGTACTCAAGTGAGCCCCTTCTTTCTCTCATGATATTAATAATCGAAGATTTTTGGAAAGTACACCTTCTCCATTCATTAGAGAAGAGTTGTATAGCTCCGTCAAGTCTGGCCGTATGTGATTCCCATAAAATGCCTTCTAAATCTTCATCCATTTGAGCATCAGGGTAGGTGATAATGATACCATTATCGGTTACATTTATGAACTTAAGAAGTAACTTCCATACCAATTTACTATCCTTAGAATAGATATTTGGGATTATCTCAAAAATACCATCCCAAACTGGAGAAAATCTGACAGTCAATAGACCGAATAAATATTTGAAGAAAAAAGAAATAAAGATACTATTTGGCTCAATTTTGGAGAACTCTGAGCCTGAGTTTCTGATCCTTGTTGTTATATCACGCGCATTTTGTAATGTTAATGGAATCTGTTCGATCAACATACATTCATTTACAATTTGAGGAATTTCCTGATTTTGTAATTCAAAAAATGTAGAAAGAAGGTTCATTGATTCAGAACGTATCTGGCCATCTGGCAATATTAAATTATCAGTAATAGTAAAGAAATTAGTTGCATGGTCTTCTAAGAGGGGAGCAAGTGAGCTAATTTTCTTGGCCTTGTGCAAAATTCTATTTAACCCTCTAATAAAATAAATGCTTGCTTTGAATTCAGAAATGTTATTTAAAGACTTCTCAATAATACCATGTAATGTTTCCTCGTTTTCTGTGGAAACACTTTCAAGCAGGCAACCTAGAACGTCCTTTACAAAATCGTTCGACGGAGTATACGATAGTAATTTCTCTATTATGGGCGATAAAATATCTGAATTGTTTTGAGAACTAAAACTTAGGATTGTAACTCTCCAATATATTTCATATAAGCTATCATATGAGTAATCGTCCTTCGAAGATTGCAAGAAATATGCTATATCTGTAACGAAATCTTCGGGTATTTCAACTTGAATTTTATTTCTTAGTTCTGGTTTTTCTTTTAGCTGAAGAAGGTACAATGATATTTGTTCACCATATGTTTGCCAATTTTTATTTATGAAGAGTTGTAGATATTTGACCCCACCAAATGAAAATAGTCTTTCACGGGCTAATTGTTGAGCAAACGTAAAGAATTTCAAAAAATCCTCAGGGTATGTTTCCAAATAGAATTCAAACATCTTCTTGTGAAACTGTGTCATGCTTCTCACATCAGCATTACGAAGTAGCACAGAGAAAAGGAAAGCCAAATTATTACCATTCAGGTTCTCTTTTTTTGCAAATACCAATAGTTTTTCAATGAGTGAAATGACAGATGACCAATTCTCAATCTTCCTACCACTCTCTGCAAACACCATAGTGGACAATAGCTTTGCGATATCATCAGCCCTATATTCTTCGATATTTACAATTAGCAACTCGAGAACATCAGAATATATTGGGGAAATATTCTCACCTGAAGCATACCTTGAAATGTTCATCCAAACATCACAGATTAGGCTTATACTTTGAGGGCTTTCTTTATAATGGAAGCATTCCTCTATTAATGCAGTAATAATAACTTTCGCCTTTGAATGCAATGAGTCTGAGGTGGATATCAAGGATTCCGTGAATAGCGTCAACAGACCGTCATATAAATTTGAGTCTTCATCATCTGATAGTCTGCTCAAAAAATGATTTATTAATTGAGATAGATTCTTTGCGCTTGATTTTCTTACTAAAAACGATAATGCCTCAGCAGAAAATCTTGATAGGTAATCTTTGGGATGAGACAGCAGTGGAATTAATAGATCGAAAGTGGGAATCAAATTGTCGCTTAAAACTCTGGATAAGTACTTAAACAAATATGCCAAACAGTTAAACCCCCACTCAAAAACATCTGTTGATTCAAATTTGACAGCAGTATCCAAAAGCTTGATTAATGTTGAAACGGCATTTTCGTAAAACTTAAGGAAATCAGGACCCAAATCATGACAAAATTGTGCTAGTAAATCCAATAATGGTTGAAGTGATTTCTCATCGTATTTGTTAATATAATCTATAAGAGTATCAAAGATCTTTTGATCATGATAAAGAATTTGTGGAAGTGTTTGAACTATACTATCAACTTCATGAGAAAAATCAGTAAATCCTGCGCTTAAATTGATGTCCTTCCAGTGTTCAAACGAAGCTAAAAAATGGGATGATTCTACGTAGTCATGAACCCTCTTCGATAAATTTTTGGCTGGTTCTATTTTCAAGTCATCTATTCTTGCTTTAAACGAAGAATATCTGAACTTCTTGGTAGTCTTTGTCGTTACTTTTTGCTTAGCCATCTTAAATTGCTTAATATTGATTCACCAAAAAATAAAACAGCAAAAAGCCTAGATAATTAGTGCTTAACTTTATTTAAAAATCGATTTCTCGTATGAATCCTTTATTTTTTGTTGTTTAGTAAAGATGAAATAATTTGTTAAGTTGTTTTATACAAAGCTCATCTCTAAAATTTTTCATTTTTTTTTTTTTCGGAAGTTGATGAGATAAACCCCCAGGGACGGAAAAGATGTATTTTCTCGCCAACATGAAAGTGACAGTAAGAACTCAGAATTATATTAAATCTGAACTGCTACTTATTATTGTAATTTCTTTTAACAGTGGTAATTCTATCTCATAATATTCAAATATTTGGATACTGACGGTTTAACTCTCTATCTACTGTTTGAGAAGTGGGAAGGTCTATACAGCGTGGCTTGGCTGGTGGACTATCAATGTCATTGCAGACAGCCAAAGTACACCAACTTAAGTATCATTACCAATAGTAAAATTGACGCTATAGACACTTGAGGTATTATATTTGGTGAATATTAATAAATTGCTTCTTAAAGTGTCAGAACCACATCCTGTTTTTAGGTTCCTGTCGGCAAAATGGTATTTAATAAGTTCATTAAGACATACTGCAAGGTGTTTGGGACATAGAAATTATTGGTGCTCTGGTATGTACTGGAACCGTCACTCGACTATATAATATGGTGTTCTATTCAAGTATTTGCAATTCAAATTGTCCCATAAAAGAGATTTTATTATTTTAATCAAATAAGCTTTGATGTTTAGTGCTTTTGGTTTCATTACGAATAGAGTTAGAGCTGAAGAAGATGAAGGTTCTTCTCAATGTATTAAAAGATTTTTTTATCATTGCACTAATAAGTATGAGTATGTTCGGGGCATCAGAATTTCAAGCTGAAATGCATACACTGACCAATAACAGGACTTTGAGACAAGACGTAACGCCACTTTTACACTAAGTGTATCTTATACTAGCAACTTGATTCTTCTTGATTCTTGATAGTTTATTATATATATGTTCATTACTTTGAAATGAATCATAATAATGAAGTATTGCTACCTTGTACATAATCCAAAGAACTTGTTACGATGTCTTCAGTATACGGTTTGTTTTTTGATACAATGATTTATCTGAAGACTAGATGACAATATGTGATAAACAGCCCAACACACAGCCGTAACCTACTTTGCCCAAGATTTAAGTCATCCTAAACTTATCGTTATTTTTTATGATAACTAAAGTTGGCCATGCTCATAAATTTTATCAATATTGGTAGCGTTCCATACCTTAAGCACCTGTAGCAGTTATTCATAATTAGAATTTAGGAATGACAGAGGCTGCCGTCTGTGATGAAAACTTAAAGAATATATATCAATTAAAATGAGAAGCTATCCTGTAATTATATGAGTGGTAAACTTGAGATGTAGGACAGTTATTCGTTGTGTCCACTTATACATATACCAATTTCTTTTTCCTGGTCTATAATCCTTGGATATAAATTGGAAGGTGTCTTTTACTAGAGTATCAATTACTAACTTTGATTTGGGGATTTGATAAAACATTTGTAAATAATATCTTTCTAGTAATACAACCATGTTTCTTTTTTATGCTTGGATTGAATTGACGTATATCTTAACAAAATAAGAAAATAGATAAACAAAAAAAAAATCATACATGAAACAGACGTAATTCAAAAATAAGGTATCTTTTCATCGAGCTTGAAATAAGAATGGACTGCTGTTATTTTCTATCCCATGGCACCTGAATTGATGCCAGTCATCCCAGCTGATCATAAAGTTAAGTTTTTGTGTTGTCCTGTCGTCAGAGTGTCCATATATTTATTTCATATGACAAGAAAAGTGATATTGATGTTCTATAGTCAGCTATCTAGATTAAATATCTCAAGGAAAAAGTGACACTTGTCAGGCAAAACTTTTAGAACTTTTAGATTTATTGGAAGACAACTTCATGGTCAAGTGGATTTGTGATTGACAATTTCAAGTACAAATCGCTTACCTGTCGGTTCCTATTTATATATAACTGTTTACTGCTACTTCTAATAGTAAGATAAAATTCTATTTACATGCAACCTTTTTAAAATTCATTATTAGTCTTTATATACATACACATATATTTGTAAAGTGACGGTTTTCAATTATATATTACTGTTCACCAAATAGAAAATAGTCTATTAAGAGTGGTCCTTGCCTTTGAAATTTCTGATGTGCTCATTTGAAACTTCATAAAACTATGTCATCTCAAGTTAAAATATTTCGGGAAAGAACTTGAATAGGGTTTACATTTTATGAGACATAAAAATGATACTGTTCTTTCAACTTCGTTGCACAGATATTTTATAATTATTAGGAGCTGATTAAAGACCATATAATTTCCTTTCGTCAGATTTCAAACTGTTGAGAAATGAAATTGGAGGAATACATGCCCCTAAAGCTCTCCTAGCAAGATTATTCATATATTTCAACCCAAGAAGATAACTAGAATTGACCCATCCAAATCCTTCAGTGGCTACCCCTTTAAAATCTGCACCCTGGTTACCATATTCTGCTTCTACACGGTGTGGATCAGTTCCGCTTGTAACATCATATTTTTCTACCACAATACCATTATAATCTACAAATGCTTTTGTCATCATAAATAACCATCGATAAGCCAGCCTGGTAGCAATTCCCTTGTATCCATAATCAGATAAACCTTGCCAAGCCAAAATTTGATGAGGTGCCCAACCGAATGGATAGTCCCATTGTCTATATGGCCTATTGATTGAGATTGGACCCCTCGAGCTTTCAGTACATGCGACAAGACCTCCAAGTACTTCCAGTTTTGGAAGTGCTTTTTTGACCATTGCTTCAGCCTGTTCTGGCGTTGCTAAACCTGCCCACAACGCCCAAAATGTGGTTGCTGACTCATAAGATATTCTTTTCTTCGCCTTGATATTATAATCAAAGAAGAATCCAGCTTTTTCGTCCCATAAATATTTCGTTATCCTCTCCTTTCTTATCTCAGCCCAATTTCTCCAATCAGCCGGTACCGTAGCGCAATTCTTTACGGGATCATCGAATTTACCATCGAAATACTTCTCAATAACTTCTGCTATATCAATTTCGTACTTGTAGAGCAGGGAGTTTAAGTCTATTGTAGCCAAATATGCGCATACACCCTCAAACCTATACGTTGTATCGTGGCCAGATTCTCTAACAGCACGATCATGTAAAAAAAACTCATCAAGTTGTGGTTCATTGACCTCTTTGGCATTGTACATTCTTCTAAACTCTTCGAAAGAAACATTATATTTTTTTGTATATGGCAACAAAATTGTATCGAAGTGTTCAGGTTCTGTTTCTGGCGGAATTCCGATTCCATCTGGATGATAACATGATAAACCAGTTTCTTCGTCATATCGTGGTGAAGACATCCATACTTGCCAATATTCTTTAATAGCTGCTTTGAATGATCTTCTTAGAAAATCCATAGCATCCGGATTGTTCTTTCCACCAATTCTCTTAAATACCAGAAGTGCCATATCTGTAAGAAATGGAGGCTGGGAGCGACATAAATAATAACTTCTGTTTGCATTCAAAATTTTTCCATAGTGTTCAATTTCAAATACAAAATGTTCAACCATTCCTCTGGCTAAATCCACTCTATTACTTTCCAAAATACCTAGCGACATCATGTAGGAATCCCAGCCATACAACTCGTTAAATCTTCCTCCTGGCACTACATAAGGATAACCTATCAATGATTTGTCACCAGTACTAGGATTCACATGTTCTTCCATTGCGAGTGATAATAACCCTGGCGTTTCATTTATAGATTTTACAAATTCTGGGGTAATATCCTTTGGAAGATATTCTACTTCTAATTTCATAGAGACATTCATTTGAGAAGCCTGTACAAAAAACTCATATTGATCCTCACAGTTATATGGAACATATACTCTTGGATTAATGGCTCCAGGTGACCCAATTTTGGTGTCACTTGCAATTTCACCAATATTATACAAATCAATTTTCCTTGTTAATGTATTCCAGAACTGATTAGAGATTAACCGCGATAATCTATTAACTGGAATTTCATTTATCCGGGCTTCGTCTAATAATATTTGATGTCTTCCAAAACTTTTGGCTATTGTAAGTTCTTGCAAAAGATTTGACAACATATATGTACCTCTAACATTAACATGCTTGTAACCATATGAATTAGCTGTTGCAACCTTAAGCACTTTCGGCCCTTGGTCCTCAATAGTAATTTGATAATTCTTATCTGTATCTTCACTCGTCAATAAATCTTCTAGCGTTTTATCGACATTTTCTATAAAAAATTTCCTATTTCCTTGGCTACTCGTTAATGTATCATCCTCAGAACCTCTTCTATGTGCAATTATTTCACTTGAGACTCCTTTTTTAAAATTTGAAACCTTATCAGTGACACTCATCGTTCTGGTTCGGTTAATTTTTCTTGGTTTTGCCTCTTTTCTAGGGTCTGGAGCAGGTCCATAATACACTTCAGCATTAGAAAATGGGTCATAGAAGTTATTCAAGGATGACATACGTCTTTGGTGTTGACGTTTTAGAAACTGGGTGTTCAAATCCTTCCTTCCAGTCGCTGGACCTGTCATTTCATTCATTGCTTTAAACTCAGTGCAGTTTGTTTTAAGTATATGATAACTTTATATAAAAGATTACATAAAAGAAGTCACAGTAAAACGGTCTTACTTAATAGAAACTCAGTATTTGAAAATTTATATATATATATAAATAAGAACAAATTGATGTAATACCACGTTTCCTGTCATCTATCGTGGATAAGATTAGTCAATCTGTTGGGAAAAAAAGGGTTACTTCCTGGATGATGTAACTGCCGGTTGGGAATAATGACAAGAGGTGTATATCTTGATTGTAGACTGAGCCAGGTAGTTTTAGAAAAGAAGCATTACATATTTGGAAGTGAATCCCAAACTGCTCTATTAACGTAAAAAAGAAAGTTATGATAGCCCTTTAATTTAGATAGTATGCGGCTGCTTTCAAACACGCGAAACCCAGAAACCTTTTATATTGTGTTTCTCATATTTAACTAAGTGTTCTCATTGTGTGAACAGAGATTTGTAGAGTTTTCTATTAAATAAAATATCGAAAAGTACATAAAATATATATAATTGTGTGCTTGTGTGCGTGTGGTGTGATAGGATTGAATGCATGAGAGTGACTGGTTGTTTATCTGACTTTTCTACTTTCAGGCTCATCATCTTCATCTAATGCAGGGTTTCTGTTATAGTATGATTTTTTGAATGCGAATTTTAGTAGTATCCATGCCATGTTAATTGGCCCAAATTCAGGCCACAAACAGTCTATAAATTCTATAACTACACCTTTATTAGTGACTTGCCAAAGCATAAAATCACTCAACCTTGAAACTGCACTAGTTCTTATCAGTAGATCTAGAGGTGGTAACCCACCAGTGTACATATGGTCTTCAATTGTAGACTCATTTATTTTATCACCTTGAATATTTTCAGAAATAATACTCTTCATTGAATGAATTATTTCTTCTCTACCAGTATATGGGAAACAAATATTCAAGGTTGCTCTAGTATTGTTTTGTGTCTTTTCGGTAGCTTTTTTAATATCCAGTAAGACATCTTCATCTAATAAG
Source organism: Jamesozyma lodderae (assembly GCA_030571655.1). Classification (NCBI taxonomy): domain Eukaryota; kingdom Fungi; phylum Ascomycota; class Saccharomycetes; order Saccharomycetales; family Saccharomycetaceae; genus Jamesozyma; species Jamesozyma lodderae. Next base: position 28,104 of record JAJLYF010000011.1, on the reverse strand, counting down.
GATAAATCGCCGATAACTCTAATTCGTACACCATATTTATCTGCAAGTTCACCATTTTCTGTCAGTTGCTTCATTCTTTGCTTGGCCAAATTCATTATTGAGTCTACTTCATATTTACTTCTTTTAAAATTTTCAATAGAGAATGCAAAAACTGTAGCGGTATCTACACCAGCTTCATAACATAATTCTAAAACTTTACCCATACTGAAAAAACCTGCCTCATGACCTTCCTTAATTTCCATCTCCATTTTTCTGGCATACCTTCTATTACCATCCATAATGAAACCCACATGAGAGGGGACATTGTTTGATGATTTAATTGTCCGTGAGAATATGTTCTTAACACATTTCAAAACGCACGAGTAACCAGGTACGTTACTGTCTGTATTCATTATAATATATAGCGATCGTGCCAAAGAATTATTTATATGCAGATATCCATTCAAGGTATCCCAAAGCTCTGACAGATAAGTATTAATATGATTCTTATGTACTCATCTATTTTAGACATCTTACCAATAGACGTGTTGCCAGAGTGCAGTCAGAAAATAAAGAAAACTTTTTCTTAAAGCGTGTGAGTGTAAAAAGCGAAGGCGTTAGGAACAAAAATAAAAACATAATAACGATTATCAAATCTCGACAATTAAGGGATCATTTAACCATATAAATATATAAGTTTTAGTGATCAATTGAGTTATCTGGAGAGATATTTGAGGATATATTTTGATTTAATAAGATATGTTAAGAGCTACCCATAAAGTCGTAGTGGTGAGACTCCCAGTCAGGGGTTACCAAACCAAGTCTTCATTTGGAATAGCGCTGGCAACAGTCAGTAAGTTGGTTACACCAAAACTAATGTTAAACAATCCTATATCGTTAGTATCGACAGAAATGAATACCCTGGCCAAAAATATTATGGGGTTGATAAGTTCAGGTCATCCGACACTGAATCGTGCTACCAGCTACTATTTTGAAGCAGAGGGTAAAAAAGTTAGACCTTTATTAGTTTTATTACTATCACGAGCATTGTCATCGATACCCATAGAACATAGAGATAACATCAAGATTGATTTTACTGATTTCGAAACTTCACCAACCGATGTCAAAGTGCGCCAACCGTTCTTGGCGGCAAATCCTGTGGATTCATTTTCCCCTTTAAATATCTTACATGGCATTAAAGCCTTATACCCGTTGTCAAAACCTGCTACACCACTACCACAGCCAAGTTTTGATCTGGAGAGAGGTATTTTACCCAAACAGAGAAGGTTGGCTGAAGTTGTAGAAATGATTCATACAGCTTCCTTATTGCACGATGATGTTATTGATTTTTCTGAAACTAGAAGAGGACGTCCAAGTGGTAACATTGCTTTCACTAATAAGATGGCAGTACTAGCAGGTGACTTTCTATTAGGTAGAGCTACAGTCTCTATTTCAAGGCTTAGAAACCCAGAAGTAGTAGAACTAATGTCAAATAGTATTGCAAACCTAGTTGAAGGTGAATTCATGCAATTGAAAAATATTTCTACAGACAAATCAATAGAAACAATTGACTATGATGGAAAATTGTTACCTAAAGAATCTGGTAAGTTAACTATTACGACTCATGATTATAAAGTGCCGGCTGCAGACAAGTTGACAAGTTTTTCTGAACAAGAAATAATAGCAAACTCATTTGAATATTATCTACATAAATCCTACTTGAAGACTGCTTCATTGATTTCAAAGTCTTGTCGTGCCACAGCAATTCTTTCCGGTGCAAGACCAGATGTCATCGAGTCATGTTACAATTTTGGTAAGAATTTAGGTTTGTGTTTCCAATTAGTAGATGACATGCTTGATTTTACCGTCTCTGCAAAGGATTTAGGTAAGCCAGCAGGTGCAGATTTGAAACTAGGTATATCGACAGCACCAGTACTATATGCATGGATGGAAGATTCATCATTAGGACCGCTAATTCAACGTCATTTCAATCAACCTGGAGATATCAAAAAGGCTATGGAATCTGTAACGAAACACAAAGGTGTTCAAAAAACCAAAAGGTTAGCTGAAGAGTATAGGGATAAAGCTTTGAAGAATTTGAGGGATGCTTTACCAGAATCCGATTCAAGGTCTGCTTTAGAGTTTTTAACAAATAGTATATTAACGAGGAAGAAGTAGCTAACGAAGAACCAATATTCAAAAAAAAAAAAATTCTGCACATTGTACATGAATGTGTCGACTATATATATTTATCTATTTATCTTAGATAGCTACGATAATACTGTAAATAGCAATGATTAACAAAGTATTCTGCATTTCAAATTGTCAAATCATCCTTCCTTTTTTGTTGTCAATTGTCGCATCTCGGAATCGGATTGTGATAGAAAGGCAAGGAAAATATTTAATAGCATAATAATCATTGTAAAACACTTCGTTTAACCTATCCAACAAATTGGTTAATAGCGTACCAATATCTATTTATCGTAGGAGTACGTCTAAATTATTAATATAAAAAAAGATTTTGCTATTAGCAATCAGTAGTTACGCATTTACAACAAAAAATAACTATTTTTTTCTTTAAAGAAAAGATATCTAAGCATCTCAGTAAAGGGGATATAGGAGGTTATTGTGAGTCAAGAAAAATCAAGTCATTATTAGTTTATTGTGAAAGGATACGAGACAGTGTGGATATTCACCTACAGGAATAATGATCATCGAGGGTACAAAAAGTTTATACCCAAGGGCGGAGACAAGTGGAGACAACTTTATATATGATGATCCTTGGGGCTCATCATCGTGGAAATGGGGTAGATGGATTTTATTTGTTATATTTGTCCTTGCAATACTGCTACTAGTGCTTTGTACCGCTAGAGTGAACAGAAGAAGACGAACTATGGGGCAGGCGCCCATTAGAGGTACAGCTTGGATGACGCCACCTTCTTACAGACAGTCAGAAAGAGAATATGTTGGCACAAGTCAGAATTATGTTGAAGATTATGTTCCACAGTATACCCAGGAAGCTAATGAGAACGATTTGGGTTATTACGATGAAAGAGGTGAATTTCATGCAAATGGAAAATCAGAATATTTGCCACCACCTGCTTTGGAACAAGAAGTTGGATCTGATTCATCTATATCGTTGGAAAGACCCAACAGAGCAAGGGTCAGGGAGCCTGATCAGTCAGATATCGAGTTGGATTTCTCAAGGCCGAATTATGTGACTGACAGCAATACTCATACTTTTACAAATTACTTTGCGGGCAGCACGAGTTCACCAGGAGGAACTACAGACACAAATACTTGGCATAATGATAAAAAATCAAAAAAATCTACTGATGAGTAACCTCAGCAGCGTGTACATCTGTTCTGCAACTCTGTACCTTTTTTTTTTCATCGTATTTTGGGATCATCGTAACGGTTAAAATATCTTCATTCTTTCATTAATCTTTTAATATTTGTATTGGTCGTGGTTACTTTAATTTTATTTTACAATTAAAAGAATATACATACACTTTCAATAATATAAACTTTATTTCATACACAAAGGGTATCCTTAGTCTGGTCTTTGACTATGTAAATTGAGATTTTTTTTTTTACTGATATTATTATATATCGTATATAAGCAAGTCACAGTCTAACCAATCTGATATATTTGTAAAACACAAATTCTGATCATTCATGAGTTTGTTGAAGTAAAATTGTGGTTTTACTACTTTGTTTAATAACTTAATTTTCCATTGAGTTTGACATCGGCAGAATTTTATGCTAATGAGGTTCGAAAATTAAAGAAATTATAAACAATACTAAAATTAATTGCGATATTTGTTTAAGTAAAAGAAATAGTGGCACCCAAGACCTTACATTATTCATGGATCTTTATGACGAATTACCTCAAAGTTCATTGCTTTACGAGCCTGAGTTCGTTCTGTTATTGGAATCCACCAAATTCAATAGAATTACAGTAATTGATTTTTTAACACTTAATGTAAGAGAATTAGCAAGAATTTCTCAGAGATCTATTACAGAAGTTTCAAAGTTCAAAAAAATATTACAAGAGGAATATGATAATCAATACAAATTGAAGAATCAAATCATTCCCTTGAAAGCTGCACCGAATCCGCAATGTTTTACTAGCGGAGATTTAGATATTGATGAGGCCTTAGGTGGAGGGATATTTACTCATGGGATTACTGAAATATTTGGTGAGAGTTCTACAGGCAAATCACAGTTACTTATGCAACTTTGTTTAAGTGTGCAGCTACCTAAGGATAAAAGTGGTTTGGAAAGCAAATGCGTGTATATAACAACAGAGGGTGATTTACCAACACAGCGCCTTGAGGGTATTATTGCATCAAGACCAGAACTAAAAGAGCAAGGTGTATCTCAAGATAATATATACACTGTAAGTTGTAATGATTTAATAAGTCAAGAACATATATTAAATTTGCAACTTCCAATATTGCTGGAGAAAAGTAAAGGGTCTATTAAGCTAGTTATTATTGATTCTATCTCACACCATATGCGTGTCGAGCTTGAGAGTAAATCATTCAAAGAATCTCAGATTAACAGACATTATATCGATAATATGGCCAAAAACTTACTCTCGATGGCCAAAAAGCATTCATTGGCAATCGTAGTTGCAAATCAGGTAGGCGATAAACCACTCGTAGAAAGATCAGAGACAATGGCTCAAGGAGTAACGGATTATGATTATCAACTAGGTTGGATGGTTGGTTGGAAGGACTCAACAATCATGTTTCGCCAAAGATGTGTTGATGAGAAAATGTATGTAAAGCCACAAGGGAAGGATTTAAGCCAGTCACCACCACCGCATCAAGATATTTTATCGGATGATGATGAGTATATGTTAGTTGAGCAAGAAATCAACAAAGTAATGAGTTTATCTCAACTGCAAGGGCCATTAAATACTGATTTTAAACAGGTTTCGAATTCTAGCTCATCAACATCGATAAATAATAATGACAATAATAATAATAATAACAACAACATTAAACAGGATAATAAATTTAATAATCAGAATATGATATATACACAAAGGAGGAGAAAGAATAAATTAGACATTCGCATACCGAATTTAGGACTTTCGTGGGCTAATCATGTATCTACTAGAATTCTGTTATCGAAATCATATAAAGCATCGCCAATGATTAGGAGAGGAGAAGTACAACTATATGAAGGCATAGATCCCTCATCATTTTGGCAAGTTAAAAGGACATTAAAAGTAGTATTTTCTACATATTCTAAACCAGGAATCATTGCATTTTCAATAACTAAAAGAGGTATAGAATTTACTCAGTAATAAGTTATGGAAGATTTATTTTGATGATAAGTGCTTATTACAATGATTAGTAAGATTAACTACGTAATTATATATACTAAAGACATATTGTGTAACATTTAAAATATCAAAGAAAACAAAGATCTTAAAAAAGATGGCAGATAGTACAATTACTGTTTGACAACTGCCGGAAGTCAAAACAAAAATAAAGTATTTTCAGAAATGAATTAAGAAGGTTAAAGAACCTATAACAACAATAACCGAGAGTTGCACACTTATCTTATGGGAATTCGTTTTCAGAGTCGTCTGCGATTGCATTTTCATCATTAGCGAAATCATATTCTTCTTCAAATCTATCATTGTAATCAATGATCGATCGTCTCTTTCGTTCCATTGTGTCTTTATCAAAATCTTCTTCGTCTATGCTATCAGATTTAGTCGTTAACCTTGAACATATTAAATAAATAAACGCAACTCTTTTACGTTTCTTATTGAATAGAAACGTAAAATAACTCCAAAGGTAGCCAGGTTCATCCTCTAGAAATGATTTGGCTGGATTATACTGATAAACTACACAATCTGACATTGTCATATGAGAATTTATAACTTCCCATATCCATTCTTCAGGCTTTTTCCCCAAAGAATACAGAGAATTTTCAAATTTCGAGATAAAAGATTTCAGTGAATCCCTTGTAAAATCGTTTGGTTCCAATGAGGAAAAATCATGGTCAGGATAGGACGCATTAAGGATGGCAATAAGATATGCAAACGTTCGCCTACTTGCTGGTTCATTAATAGGGCCAAACGGACCGATATTTATTGTGTGTGGGGTATCATCAAGAGATGATCTTCTTAATTTTGGTGCCTTAGCACTTTGTAGACTACTTGAACTACTGGTCCTCCTGTATTTCCCATTTCCCACAGAAGTTGGATGTGAATTTGAATCTAGTGATGAGGAACTTGTATAACCAGATTCGGAATTTATAACCAGTTCCTTTAGATTTTGGTCATTTAACTTCGAACTCTTGAAATACTGGTTATTGAGACTATTATTATTATTATTAGTCGTGTTATTCAGGTTGTTATTATTACTTATACTATTTTGTAATGTACCGTCATAATTTGTAGAAAAGGGGTCTGTGATTGACATACGTCTCTTCTGTTCCCAAAAGGAAAAACTATCTCTACGATCTTGGGAATATGGAGACTGACATGGGGTACCGCTCATATCAGAAGTTCCACTAGATTGCTGTTGCTGTTGCTGTTGTTGTTGAAGTTGCTGCTGCAGTTGCTGCTCAACGGCTGCTTTGTAACTTTCATTTTCCTGTAATATCGTTTCTAAATGATGGTCAATCGTCTTATATAACTTCTTATCAGAAGCCACAGGTTTCGTTGTAAATATGTCACAACCCCCAGTTATTTTACAGTCTGCGGTTTCAAAATTGAGCGTTTGGTTTACTCGTTCAACGTCTAATTCGTCAATAAATTTCATTATAAAGGATTATTATATTTGCTATTTTTGGTATATAAATAATTCCTAAAAAAATTACTTATTTTCGTGTTTGTTTACTCTAAACTGTTTATGCTTTTATATATTGAAAATTTTTAGTTTATATTATACTTCATTTACCTTTGTAAGATTGAATAACCATGCACGTTCTCACGTTTGTTCTTCGGAGAAGAAACACCCCAGCAACACGAAACAAAACAATCCTCCGCAACTTCACAAATCATCACACCCCTTTCACTTTGTAATCAAGCGATTGAAGATATTTCGATATATTGTGACTATGACAGTTTCATATACGTGGACATAAGGACATCGAAGACCTTTTTAGCACTTAACTGACTCTTGAAGTTATTTGTATTGTCTTCAAAGGATTCCTTATATAATAACAGTCATCATATAGTACGACTATGCAAGTAGGATGCATGAGAGTTGCATATCGATAATCATCTTCGATGATTGATTATATAAATAAGTGTTATGTTAAAATGATCAATATATATTTATATGTATGTACTATAAACCTCTTCCAATAACTTGGTCGCCCAGTGAATCTACGTAATGATTACCGAATACCGACCAATGTAAGTTAATAACTGTATATAGATGACGATAAACGTTCTCAAATTCTTCTGAATCTGTAAATGCAAATAACCCTGTAGTATTATTGTTATTATTGTTGTTATCTTTTGCCTTAAATGATGGAATATTATTAGCTGAATTTGTGGTGCTGGTGCTAGTAGTAGCATTAGTAGTATTGGTGGTGGTGGATGTAGTTGTATTTGTGGAATCTTTATTTCCAGAATTTGTGTTGTTGTATAGATAAACAAAATCTTGTTTAACTCTGCCATCAACGGTACAACCAGATTTACTATATATACCTTCCTCTAATGCTTTAAAGACTCTATTTTCTAAGACACCATAAACTTCACTTAATGGTTGAGTTTGTTTTGATAACCAAGTCTTAGCAAATCTAATCTTATCGTTATCTAATGTAGGGGTTAAATTAGTTTTAGTATCATTTTCAATATTTTCATCTTCATTTTCCATATCAATATCATCATCATCTTCGTTATCATTATTGTCATTTTTCAATTTATTTTTATTAGTATATTCAATTTTTAAATCTTCAATGACTTTACAAAGATGAACAGAAATTGATAAAGTATTTTTAGTCCATCTACAATTACCATGTTCATCAGTAATAATACTAATTATTTCGTCTTTTAATCTTTTATTTGTATAAGAAGTATTAATAAAGATTTTTGTTTGTTTATCAATTGTAGTATCATTTGCAACTAATTGTTGAAATAATAATCTACAAACTAATAGACAAGCTAATTGACGAATATCAGCTCTTAAAAGGATTAATCTTGCATGATCAAATGATAATGAAGTTGGAAATTCTCTAACCATTTTACGACATGATAATAAACTTATAATACTTTTTATTGAAGCTTTATAAATTTCTGGTATCGTTATATTTTGTTTATCTTTAATTGTAATTTGATTTGATGATAAATATTCATTAAATTTGTTATTAAACCATACTAATGAAGATTTTAAAATGATTTTTTTTGATGACATTAGAGAATTAAAATATTGTTTTTCAAATTCTACAGCATTACTTAATAAAGCTGGTCTTAGTAATCTGATTTGATGATTTGCAATATCTAATTTCATTGCTTCTAAAATTTGAAACACTAATTTTAAACCTTCCATTAATTTTGGTAATGATGATTCAATTTCAGCTTCTTTAAATTTATCACTCATTTTATCGACATAGGCATCTCTCATTGGTGCACAATGATGTTTAAATAAGTTTGCTAACCATTCTGATAAATTAGTCATAATTAAAGAACCTTTGATTAACTCTTGAACATTTAATTCTGTATCTAAAATGTTACAAATTTGATGAGTCTCCTTTTGTGGAACGATAGTTAATAAGACATCTCTTAAGGTATCGAATAAAGGTACTAATCTTGTACGATCATATTGAAAAATATCAGGTCTTTTTGAATAAACTAATAATTCATTTTCTACATCACTCCAATATTTATCTGATAAATGTCTTTTTTTAACACCACGTTCACCATCTAAATTTGGTCTAAATTGTAGTAATGGATCAAATATAATATCATGTCTTAATTGTGGATTTTTAACAATTTCTTGTAAATCAATTTCTTTTAAACATTGTAAATTTATTGGTGGTAATGGTATTGGTAGAGTTGTAGCTTTAACGTAATTAACTCTATCTTCAAAAGTTATTATTGAATTTCCATTATAAGAGAATTTAGATTTGTTGTTGTTATTGTTATTTGTATTTATTACTTGTTGAGTTAATAATATTGCTTGTCTTAAGGAAGAAGGATTTAATGTAGTTGATGAAGATAAATTAGTTGAAGAATTATTGTTAGTTTGTAAAAGATAAGGATGACTTCTTATTGGTTTTTTTTTAATAATTCCATATGGATTCATTGGATGAGTTAATGTATTATTGATTATATTATTATTATTGTTAGTAGTACCATGATTACGATAATAATGACTATGAGTTGTTAATCTTTTTAAAGATGAATGTAAAATTGTGGGTACCGAATGAGATCTTGATCTCATACTTGATAATAATCTAAATGAAGGTGTTACATTTGTTTTATTGTTATTATATGATGGATTTAAATTAGTAAATGTTTTAATTGGTACTGGATGTTGATGTAATTGTTCGAATCTATTATCTTTAGGTGGTACAGGTTCTTTACTTTTTTCTTTTGTAGTTAAATTTGAATTTGAATCAATGAGGGTATGATCAGTTGTGTTACTTCGTAAAAATTGACCAGTCTTTGTATCGAAAGGTTTAAAGATATTTTTTTGTGAAGAGGAAGAGGAAGAAGAGGAAGAAGGTAATTCCACATTTGATGGAGTTATTGTCCCTGCATCTCTCTGTTGGGATTGTAATAATAATGATTCGGTGTAATCTCTCATTGTTAAATTTTCATCTAATATTGAATTTGTTGCCGTATTGTTATTATTATTTGTAGTAGTATTTGCAGTTTGATGATTACTATTATTATTCGATATAATAGTTGTATTATCAAATGTGTTTGAAGATGATGAGGAAGAAAGTGTTGATTTCAGATGAGATTTATCTGTAGTAATATCATTATCATCAGTTGTACAAGGAATATTGCTTGAATTCTGAACTGTATTCATAGTTGAATCAGAAGACGGAGATGTCGTTGAAGTTGTCGATGATGTTGCCGATGTCGGATCAGCCGATACTTTTGAAGATTTTTTAACCGAAGCAGTTGAGGAACTACGGGTATTAGTAGGAGTATTAGCAGTTGCAGTTATTGAATGTGTTCTTGGATGTTCCATTACTGTATTATATTAATATTTGAAAGGGGGTGGTGGTGATAGTTTGTATTGGGGGGGCTGTTTTCTTTATAAAAAAAAAAATCGAAAAAAAAAAGTTTTTCTTAACTAAGGAATAATCGTACTTGATATCAAAGATAAAGAAATGCTAAGTGTATATTCGTTATGATACAAATAGGAGATCAGTGATATTTGTTTTTAGAGAAAGAGACGATTATTTTTAATGGGATCAGTATAAGAAAAAGAGAAAAGGGGGCGGGGAAGGTCTGTTTGATGGTTTTGGAATGGAAATAATAATAGCAGTAGTTTATAAAGATTGTTCTATTGATTAAATAGATTACAATCAAAGTTCTGATTACTAGTGATCTTTTTGATTGAAGTTGTAAGATATTATAGTTGAATGGAAACGGCGAGTTTAATGGGAAACATTAAAAATTTTTTTTTTTCTTTCGGGTTGTGAAGGGAAAGAGTAGAAAAAGAAAAGAAGAGATGATTAAGAAAGAATCTTTATTTATAAACTGTTTATTACAGTTATGGTTATGATTACTATGTATGATTTTATTAAAACGTATTTGATATCCCTATTTATTATTGCCCAATATATATATATAATATATATAGTTTATTAACCACCGAAACCGTATAAGGTTCTACCTTGTCTCTTCAAAGCATAGACAACATCTAAGGAAGTAACAGTCTTTCTCTTAGCGTGTTCAGTGTAAGTGACAGCATCTCTGATGACAGATTCTAAGAAAGCTTTTAGCACAGCTCTAACTTCTTCGTAGATTAAACCTGAGATACGTTTAACACCACCTCTTCTAGCTAATCTTCTGATAGCAGGTTTTGTAATACCTTGGATGTTATCTCTTAGAATCTTTCTGTGACGCTTAGCACCACCTTTACCTAAACCTTTACCACCTTTACCTCTACCAGACATTGTATGTATATTATAATTGTATTCTTGATTGCTGTTCTTCACTAAACACACTTCTACTACTCATACTGCAAATCCACTCTCCTTTAAATACAACTCATACTAAAAATCCATTTTTCTCACAACGCGAAAAACACGTTCCCAGAATTTCTTATCTGGAAAGCGAATTATTTAGTATTAGTATTATTAGTTAGTCTGTACCAGAAATTTCGCATCTTATCATACTTTCAACCGTTCTGGAAACTTCATCTGGTAAACAACAAATCAATACAGATGTTTCGGTTTCAAAGCTATATAAGCTGATTGCATATCTATATTATTCCATTTCTCTTTTCCCTTGTAAGTCTTACAAAAAGAAGAAGAAAAATAGACCAACTCTAATCAATATGGCTAGAACTAAACAAACAGCAAGAAAGTCCACTGGTGGTAAAGCCCCAAGAAAACAATTAGCCTCCAAGGCCGCTAGAAAATCTGCTCCATCTACCGGTGGTGTCAAGAAACCTCACAGATATAAGCCAGGTACCGTCGCTTTAAGAGAAATTAGAAGATTTCAAAAATCTACTGAACTTTTAATTAGAAAATTACCTTTCCAAAGATTAGTTAGAGAAATTGCTCAAGATTTCAAAACTGATTTAAGATTCCAATCTTCTGCTATCGGTGCTTTACAAGAATCCGTTGAAGCTTACTTAGTCTCTTTATTCGAAGATACTAACTTAGCCGCTATTCATGCTAAGCGTGTTACTATCCAAAAGAAGGATATCAAATTGGCTAGAAGATTAAGAGGTGAAAGATCTTAAGTTAAGAACAATTTTTTATGAAAGTTAATGAGGCCCCCCCAAAAAATGAAATAAATAAATAAAATTAGTTAACTGTATAAAAAAAAATATCATATGCAGTGTTGTATAATAATAGCAATAGTAAATTTTTTTTTTTCAATTAGAAAAAGTTATATACGTTATATCAAAAAAATAATTAAGCAGAACCAGAGATAAAGAACCATTTGTCAATAGATTTGTCAATTGGTGCATCTTCCTTTGGTGCAGAGGCTGGAACAACAGAAGAAGCTGAAACAGAATATGATGGGGTATCAGCTAATGTAACATTAGTTAAATCAATACCCTTACTGTCAACAGATTTACCTTCAATTAATAATTTCCATGATTCGTGAGTTTCTCTAATAATATCTAAAGCATATTTCTTATTTTTAGCTTCACCAGAGAATGCAAATTGATTTTCTGGTTTACCATCTGGAATTTTATAAATTCTAAACCATTCATTTGTAGCTTTTAATAAACCTGGGAAATATTTTTCAACATCTTCAATGTCATTTAATTTTGGAGCTAATGGATCTTTGATGTCAATAGCAATAACTTTCCAATCAGTTTCACCTTCATCTAATAAAGCCATAATACCTAAAACTTTAACTTGTTTAACTTCACCAGTGTAAGCAATTGATTCACCAATTTCTAAAACATCAACTGGATCATTGTCACCAACTGCTTTAGTCTCTGGATGAGATTGGTTTGGATCTTCCCAAGTTTGTGGGAATGCACCATAATTATGAATATAACCATGATGTGGGAAACAATTTCTAACAAATCTTAATTTACCCTTTTTAGTATCTTGAATAATTGGATTCATTGGTAAATCTTTAGTGATTTCTAATTTAGCATTAGTCCAACGTGGAATTTCAACAACCATATTTAAAATATTGTTTTCCTTATCAGCATATAATGGAATGTCATGGAATGGAGAGACAACTTTACCGTCTTCTTCAACATAAACTTTGTAGTCTAAAGTGTTCTTAGCACCAATTTGTCTAGTAGAGTATACCATTTTCGATCTAATTTAATTCAATTCAGTTCTCAATTGATTTGGTATTCTAATTAAGAATAATAGAAATCAAAAATGAAAATAATAGAAATTGTTTAATATATACAACAATCAACAGGGGGAACAAACACAACTTATAATCGTTGAACATTAAAAATTTTTTTTTTTTCTTTCTCGTTGAAGGCCACATTTTAATTTTTGTCTTGCGTGGTTCGCGTTGCTTTCCCAAATTCGAACAAGTAGGCGGATTCACGTGTTTTTAGTATTATAGACGTCGCAATACCGGATTTGAAGTTTATTGCTATACAAAGGATATATTTTTTGCTTCTTGAAACATTGTGAAATGCAATTCACATTATGTCGAACATTTACTCTTGTTCTCGCAGTTCCCGTAGTTCTGAAGTGTAAAACTTTCAATGGGCTAAATATATATATTTCATAATTAGTAGAAGCAAACCCCTCTTCCTCACAGTAACAATGTTAACATCCTGCCATTATAAACCTGAAAGAAAAGACAAAACGTTAAAGAGGTACTAACGTGTAAAACCCTTCCATTCTCCCATTTATGCAACTTAGCAATTTTTTCAGGTGTAATTTGTTACTGTTTTACAAACCATATGTTTTTTTAGGTGTTGACTGAATGACAGCACTATAACTAAGAAACAAACTGTTAATATTTAATTGAGATTTAGTGTTATGTAATAAAATTTTGTAATACTAGACCAAAACCGGGTTTTTTCCAAAAATATAAAAAACTAGCTTCTATGGCCAAGTTGGTAAGGCGCCACACTAGTAATGTGGAGATCGTCGGTTCAACTCCGACTGGAAGCAGTTATTTTTAACATTAAATATGTTATTTTTAAATTTTTAGACCACTACTACTGCTACTGGTGATAGTTAATTGATTCAGTTTCACTTTGATAGTTGTTACAATCCATTTAAAAAAATATATATCATTATTAATATTTTGTAAAAAAAAATTGTTTATGCAAAATAGGGATCAAAATTAATCCGCCATGACTTGATCTTCTTCATCCTCGGCTTGCCCAGGTGATGGTAATTCAATATCACTTCCTTCGGGCTCTTCTCCTGTCGGTACAGCCTCTTCATCAAACTCCTCTTCGTTTTCTATAAATAATCGCCGTTCTCTATTCTTTAAAATCAGACTTTGAAATTTATCCAAATGTGGCCTGTTAATAACTACATCTGTCTTGAGCGTGAATTCTTGTCTACACATTGGACACAAACCTTTCGATGTTGCCGTATCTAGCCATCTATATATACAATGATAATGAAAATTATGATGACATAATCCAACAACTAAGGGACAACCTCTGCCTGGAAATTTACAATTAGGACATACACCGTTGTAACTTACTCTACATATACCGCAGACATCATCGATATCGTTTCTATAATTTTTTAAAAATGTGTATGTTTCATTATTAAACTTTGGGTTCGCATTATTATGAGGTATATTTTGAAGTTTATCTTTATAGGTTGTTTCTGTATCCCATGACCATGCAAAGACGGGGAATATTGCTTTGACATGAACTTTCATATCTTTATTATCTATGTTTTATTTGGGTTATGTGCTATAGCAATAGGCATTAGTTTGTGAATCAGTGTTCTAATTTGTAGTTTCCATTTTTTTTCAAATGAATAAAATCTTACCAAATACACAAATAAATATAAAAAAAATAAAAAATAAAAAATAAACAGAAACATATATATATATATATATATGTACCATAATATAATGTATAAACATTATGAGTTACATTATATAATGGAGTATAACAAAATTTAAATGGAGAATCCGTGTACAATCAGTTATTGGATGGTTTACCAATTTGATTCACCTCAAAATTTTTGGAACCCCAAGTTTTCAATGAGGCTAATAACTCACCCTTATTATGTAAAGCTCTTAAATCATCAGAACCACCTCTTGAAACACCATTGATTATGACATTTGGAACTGTACCTCTACCGGTCTTTTCTTTTAGATATGCTTGCAATTCAGCGCCATGACGGTGCTTATCTAACTCGATAATGTAGTAGTCTGGAGTAAATTCGTATTCATGACTAAATAACTCCTTTAGTTTCCTACTGTATGGACAATATGTCTTACTAAAAATAATCATTGGGGATAATTTAAGTATTTCTGAATATTCCATCGCTGGATCAAATGGAGCAGATGCGGCCATGTCATCAGTACCACTTGTGACTTCGTTGCCCTTGATAGCTGCATTACTCAAGGAGTCCTCCTTCTTATCATCGGCGTTAACTCCAGTCACAGGCTGTTCGTTATTTAGCTCTGATTCCATACCAATTTTTTCCTTAATCTTATCTATCTCTTCATTGACTCCAACACCATCGTTAGAAACCATATTAGTGGAAACCAAGTTTGTCTTAGAATCTGGAATCTTAGCATTACCATTTACAGCAACATTATTCTGTTGTGGTGATACGGTTGGTAATGCTATCGAGTTTGCATTCTGTACCACGAAAAATACTAATAATAGAAGCAGCGATGTGATACTTAGCACTCTAATATTTCTCTTGTTTAATACAATAGCCATCGTTTATATGAAGGATATGATGTTGCAATTCAGTGGTTAAATTATAATATCCTGAAATACTGGGGCTGATGTGTCGATATAACTGATACAGTACAGCATCATATATGCGACGTTTCAGTTATTTATTTGTCACGGCAGTTTTTCGTAACAAAGCAAAGAAAACTTTATACTACAAAAGGAACATCGACAATAGTTAGCCGTAGTAATCAGCATATAAGAAACAAGAGATAAGCTGAAATCACAACGGTGGTACGACACCAAGTCACTAAATAACACATAGAGATAATTATTATTTTTATATAGGAATCATTTACCTAAAACATACACGATCAAACGATTGTTCTACACTTTATTGAGCGCTTTCTTACAGTTTATCACAGAAAACGGTTCAAACGATATTAATAATACACCACACAATAAAGAAGAGGTTGATACAATATACCTATAACTTTCCTAAGTTATATAGTTTGTCAAAGCCTAAATTATCTCACAGAGAGGGTAAACTCATTACTCAAATCACTAATAACTGATACCCATTATCTTTATTTTAAAGACAAAACAAGGATCATAGTATATAAACACACAAAATCGATGGAAGGACAATATTCAATTTATTCTGGATCTCCAAATAATACCCCTGCACCCACGACAACCGATACTAATGACAAAGATAATATGTCTATAACTGAGGCGAATTTACCACTATCTACGGAAAGTGAACCAGTTATCCTGATAGAAAGTGATGAAGAAGAGGATGAACGCATAAGACAAGAACATAGACCTATGAGGTTGGTACCAGACAGAAGGCTTAATAGGCCCAGGGACTCCATGAACAGATTTCTTAACAGTGATGGCACCAATAGAGCTATGTTTACCAGGCAAGCTGAAGACTTTGAAGAGGAACAAGATGAAGATGATATAAATGATGCGGATGTTACTATTGTGAATGCAATAGATAGAGTTCCACAACGAAATCCAGATGAAGGTCCCATTGATCCAAATGCTGAATTTATTGATTTAGATACAGAAGAGGCAACTAATAATTCACATACAGATGATATCAACAACAGAAGGCGAACTATGGTTATAAATAATAGTAATAATAATAGCAATGGTGAAGATGATGACGACGGTGTAATAATTGTAGAAGAAAGAACCACACAACCTACAGTGACTCTAAACCTACCCGGTGGTGAAAGACTTCGAATAAATGCAACTGATTCAGATAGACCTATGAGGAGTTCATTTGCTTGGCAAGATAATATGCCAGAATCTCGTCGTCAGTTACTACGGAGAACTGCAAGAACTGCACGTAATTTGTTTGTCCAATCTGATGACAATGAAACTAGTCGCATAAATGAATCTACACACCATTCTTTACCAGAGAGTGTAGCTGCCATTCGTAGAAATGAAGCCATGCAATTAAGACAGGCCGATATGAGAAGAAGATCTGATAGACGACTGCAGGAGCAACGAGAAGAAGAACAAGACAATTTATCTTACAACCAAGAATTAAATAGCCTTAGAGAGAGGATTCAACGATACCCACCCGACGTAAGAAGTGCATTTGATCATACACAGTCTTTACATGAATTTAGGTCAATTTTACAAAATGTTGCTCCTGTAACTTTTCAAGAATGTGGTAATGAATTGGTTTCATTATTTACAGAATATAGAAGTTATCTAATGCAAAATTGGGCAACAAATAGAATGCAAACCGTTCGTAACGAATCCATAAGGAATAGAACAAATCAAAGAGGTAGAGCATCAAGGGGAGTGCAAAGAGTAAGAGGTCAAGGTGCGATGAACAGAGCTCCATTAGTACGAAATCAAATGATCACTAGAAGAAATGGTGCTAACCAATCAGGACTTCGGGCAAATATTGCACGTTTAGTGTTATTGAATGGCAATACGAATGGTACTATATTTGGTGCTGGGGTTGACGATGACGATGAGGATGATGAAGACTATTATGATGATTTTGACAATGGTTACATGAGAGCCTTCAGAAATTATGTGAACGGAGATTATGAATATGATAGCCCATATGGCGGATATGATGAAGAAAGAGAGAACGAGAGAACACAAAATATTATTAATATGATTCAAGAACGTGAAGATGAAGAAAGGGACAATAGAGTCAAAAATTTCATGGCTAAGACTAAAGACCAACAAAATAAGTTTCATGAGCGTGCTAAGGGATTACCAGATGGTTATAGTTCAAATTTTGATAGTACTCCAAAAATTAAAGTTGAAATTGTCAAGAACGGTAAAGAAGAGAGAGTTATTGTTGAGGATGACGATGCATGGAAGGATTTTATTGACGTTCCTTCTTGCACATTATGTGGTGTTGAGTTAGGTGTAGGTATACCTGATGCATTTAAGGGCATTGATGAAAATGATCGGGGTCTGTCATTCGAGTTTTTAGTGGACAAATATAAATATAATTGCCCATATCAAAGTTTATTAAGACCATCTCAATTAGATAGAGATTTATCTAAGAGAACTTACATAGTTACCACATGCGGGCATACATTTTGTGGGCGTTGTTTTGCCAGGATTAATAATGCTAGAGACAAACGTAAGCTAGCCAAAAAAAAATTAGATGACTTCAAGGGTTCATCGCATCCAGATAACTATGGTCCAAAAATTTGTCCAGCAGAGGGCTGCAGGACATGTATTAGGACAAAGGGTAAGATGAGGGAAGTTTACTTCTAAGTATATTTATATTCTCATAGCATATATAAACTTTGATTTATATTAACAAAGAAGCTTTGTTTGTCAAAGACGTGGGTATGTATTATATATAACATATATGGTTCTATAGAGTCTGTTATCTGAGATATTAAAGAAGTAAAGCTGAATCACATCAACATATCTAAAGCACAGCAAACACACAAACCAGCTAAACAACCATTTAGACAATCATCATTGTTATGTGTTGGGGCTTGTTGTTGTACGTAAATTGGTTGTTGTTGTTGTTGCTGTTGCTGTGGTGGATAATATTGAGGTTGCTGCTGCTGTTGGTATTGGGGTTGCTGGTACTGTTGTTGTTGTGGCGGTGGTGGTGCATATCCTCTGTCATAATTTGGTGGTGGTGCACTAGGACGAGAGTACTATAAAAAATAATTTATAAGTCATTAAGCTTTTTGGAAGCAGTGATTATGTAATTAAACTGTTAGTAATTGTTTATGACGTACGCATCCAAAAAAGAAAGGGCCATTGAGACCTTGCAGGAAAGATAATAAAAAAACATACCTGAACTTTAGAGTTCCCATAGTAATCATCTGCAGACATTTTATTTGCTTCTTTTTAGTATCGTAGATTGATGTTGTTGCGTAAACAGTTGGTAATAAAAACTCTTAACAATTAGCCAAGTGCAGTATAGTCTAATAACAAAATTGAATCTAATGGAACTTCAGTAGTCAGTTTTCAAATTGGCGCCACTACTAAGAAACTAGTTGATTTGCATTATCTCATCTTATAGTTTCATCAGATCTTAATTATGTAAAAAATAACAATCTTCGAGATTTGCTCATAATCCGGAATTTTTATGTGGTGTTTGGGTGCCAGGGCGGTTTTTATGCTATTTTGAAAGCATCTCCGTAGAAGAAATTAGGGCTTATTTTTTTTCCATTTGGGCGGCGGCTAAAATTCTTGATATGCATATATATATATATGTTTGTATGTTAGTTTAGAGAATAATTTGCCACTCTTTGTTGGATATCGACATTACATTACTCGTATCAAAGCAAGTACAGGAATGTTTGCTTTCAAAATTATTGATAACATACAGGCTATTCGAGTCAGCAGCTTAGCCACCAACAGGTAATTTAATTCGGTGTCCATTGAAGCACATGAATATGGAGTGAGAAGCTCCAAATTTCTCCGTTGATCTGAACGCGCGTATGAAATAAATGCATAGTTTTTGGGGTGGCGGTCCTGCTATTTTAGATACAGCTCAAGACATTGATACGACTCTTCATAGTCAGTTTGTTTTTAGTAATTTGTTCAACGAACTTTGGTTTATTTCACTTCGTTCTTATGCAAGGGTATGCAGGCTATGGTTAATAGCTCGCGCGTATATTTTTCGCGCTCGCTAATTAACAAATTTTTTTTGAAGTGTTATTCTTCAGATCTGTACGCAGACTTTAGCGACGCTGACTTTCAAAAATTCTTCGTCGTAGAGTCTATTGTTAGTACCCAAAAACTAAGCGAAGAGCGCATTTGCACATCGAAAATAGCAGCAATCATTGCACAAATTTTTAGTAGAAGAAGAGCTAACAGTTTCCGTTTTGGTTTTCTTCTTTCGTCAAGTTAACTATTATTCGCATTCTAGAACGAGCATCCCTAGGCGTTCTGTTTATCATCACTATCCATTTAATTTGCAACTCGTCTCTTTTATTTTTTTTTTATT
The DNA here is from genome assembly GCA_030571655.1 of Jamesozyma lodderae. Classification (NCBI taxonomy): domain Eukaryota; kingdom Fungi; phylum Ascomycota; class Saccharomycetes; order Saccharomycetales; family Saccharomycetaceae; genus Jamesozyma; species Jamesozyma lodderae. Next base: position 8,181 of record JAJLYF010000011.1, on the reverse strand, counting down.
TTTTAAATTAAACTAAGAGAGTTCCTGTATACATTTCACTTTTGCTTTTGAATGCTAAAATAAAACGATTAACGACGAATATACAACATTAAAACTACCAAGAGGGTTCATACCAACGCAATTTTAATCTATTTCAAAGATATTATATTACAGTCAATATAGACATGCTGGTCATATCTAGAAGAGTTGTTAAATTTGTGAAATTAGCATTAATCTTAATGCTAGTTATTGCTATTATAGTAGCAAGCACAACGAGAAGTAAGGAAACTACAGAAACTCTTGGAACTTACAAAGATCACCTACAGGGTTTCGTAGACCAATACATATTATCACCAGCTGAGACAAACACTGATAGTACCGTTCATGACTACAGTAGCTTAATCGACGTGAGTGGTAATAATGAAGAACAATTTGAACACGATTTATATGAAAATACTGAAGACAAAGAACTAATTGAAGAAAAAAAACTAGTTAGTAAATTTTTTGAAAAAATTTTCCAAAATGTAATAAGTTATTCACCGGAAGGTAAATCTGGAAGATATTATAAAGAGACTTGTTTATTAAATAGTGATATCGGTACCAGGGTTGACAATTATAAAGATTGGTTCAAATTATCAAAAGAAAGCTTATCAAACTGTTTAGAAATTCATGATGATGAATTTGAACTATTAAAAGAAAAGCACGCAGGTTACATTAAATCAATAGAGGAGCTAAATTTACCTGGCGAAAATGATACAAGTAATATCAATCGTAACCCAATTACATCATCTTTATACCATGGTGACGGTATCGTTATGGTTGGTGGAGGTAAATATTCTTTATTATCCTTTTTATCCATCAAATCAATCAGAGCATTCAATACCACTTTACCTATTGAAGTATTTATGCCTGAAGATGAGTCTCATGAGGTTGATTTTTGTAAAAAATTATTACCAGAGTTCAATGCCAAATGTATTTATTTATCTGATGTTTTACCAGATGAAATAATTGATAATATTGAATTCAAGGGCTATCAATACAAATCGTTAGCCATAATAACTTCATCGTTTGAAAATTTACTATTATTAGATGCTGACAACATGCCAATTGTAAACTTAGATAATATTTTCGATAAAGAGCCATATACTTCTAAGGGTTTAGTTCTATGGCCAGACTTTTGGAGACGTACCACTCAACCAAAATATTACGATATTGCTAATATAAAAGTTAATGAAGGAATCCGTATACGTAACAGTGTTGATGATGTTACACCAGTAGATTATTACGATAATAAGGAAAATGACAGAAATAATATTCCTTTCCATGATTTTCAAGGTACTTTCCCAGATATGTCCACAGAATCTGGTCAAATAATGATCAATAAATCGAAACATTTCAAGACAATTCTATTGTCCTTGTACTATAATTTCAATGGTCCAAGTTGGTATTATCCGATTTTCTCACAAAAGGCAGCTGGTGAGGGAGATAAGGAAACTTTTATTGCAGGTGCTCACTATTTCAATTTACCATATTATCAAGTTAAGACAGGCCCAGGTGTAGATGGTCATTTCAAACCAGACAATAAAGATGACTATCGTGGTATTGCAATATTACAGCATGACTTTTCGCAAGATTATCAAAGACATCAACAAGCTGTTAAAGACTTTAAAGATAACACTCTACCATTTACGAGTGATGAACTAAAAGAATACAAGTTTGATACATTTTATAGCAGATATTTTGAAGGCGACAATGCGCATCCAGATGTTAAAGAGGTTGATATCATGTTTATCCATGCAAATTATCCAAAATTTGATCCTGTATCGTTATCTGAGGGACCTGATTTCACATTTAATGACCAACAATATAGAGCTTACAGTAATTTGAAAAGAATCAAAAATTATGATATTGAGTTACATGTTTATCAAACGTTAGAGGATTATGTTTGTCTTGACAGAACTTATTTCACCTATGCTAACAATGTAATGGATAAGAGTGAATCAGAATACAAAAGAGTATGCGGGTATATCAAAGACAGATTGAAATTAATGAAAGAAACCCATGACAAAGCAGTCTCTGAAAAATAGTTTTGACAACATACGTTTGCTTCCCCAATTAAGCATCTATTTCTTAAATACTGGGCTGAGGGATAGATATTTTCATAAAATCAATTCTGCACTGACGGAATATATAAAAAGAGTTCTTTTTCAACACACACACACACACACACACACACATATATATATATATATATTATACATTGCGTCTTATTTCAAAAACTATATACATAGACGTTAAAAAACACAACTAGATTTCGTTAAAAATATCTTTCTAAGTAACTCCCACTTGCCTTGAAGCTGAACCCTTTGAATACATCTCCTGTATTTTTTGGTTTACTGTCTTCAATTGGCATACCTTTATCAAGATAATTATCTTCTAAGGACATACATGTGAACTCAGTATCAAAGTTTTCGGCGAGCTCCCAATCTGTAATTACCGGAACTATTGGGCCCATAGTTGTCCTTTGTAGGTCACCACTTTCCATCAATTTCCAATCAATTTTTCTAAATACGAAATGAGATTGGAATTTTGTTACACGCTGTTTAGTGCTTTTTTTCTTTTTATTATTATTACTATTGTTTTGTTGACCATTTTTATTTTCCTCACGCCAATACTTATCCACATCCCATCTTTTACTTCTGTCCTTTTTTAATAACCAATTTAAGATATCTTTCATCCCATCACTTAAATAATATGGAATTTTAGGCCCTTGCTTATCTCGCTGAATTTTATTCAAAATTACCTTGTGATTTGTGCCGGTATATGGCGGTTTCCCAACAAGCATATCAAACAATAAACAACCCAATGAATACCAATCACAATTCTTATTATATGGCAAACCTTGCAAGATTTCAGGTGCTGCATATTCTGGAGTACCAATTATAGAATGTAGGGTATACACATCTTCGGGCCGCTCATCCTCATCCTCTGATGTAATTATACCACCTTCTTCTCCCTCTACGGCGCTCTTCTTACTTAACCCAAAATCAGTCAACACTAAATGACCTCTTTGATTTAGTAGACAATTTTCCGGTTTCAAATCTCTATAAACAATCCCGTTGTCATGTAAAAACTTCAACGCACAACTAGTCTCTGCTGCATAAAAAGCTACAGTATCCTCATCAAGAGTGCCGTATTCCTTTAAATGAAAGAATAGTTCACCACCTGGAATATATTGTAGAATAAGATACAATCTAGTTTGATCATGAAATGAGTAAAAGAGTTTGACAATATTTGGGTGTTCTAAATGTGAAAGAATCGTTCTTTCGGCAAAAGTCCTTTCAATACGTTTATCCAACTTATTTGATTCTTCCTCATCTTCTTGATCTTTCTTATCGTTGTCATTAATGAGTATTTCTGCCTTCTTCAATTGTTTCATAGCATATAATTTATTCGAATGAGTATCCTTCACTAATATAACCTTCCCATATGCTCCTCTACCAAGTACTCTAATAGGTTTAAAATCCTGAATGGTTCTATGTATACCAGACTGTATTGAATTTGATGAAATTGACTGTAAATGGCTCTCCACGTTGTCTGATTTTATTAGTGAAGTAGTGTCTAAACTATTATTTGAAATTGACACACGTCTTGTATGCATGGGTGAAAGAACAGGAAATTTGGATAGTACAGAAGGTCTTCTTTTGTCTCTGCCTATACCATGTGATGGTAATGGGATGGGTAATGTACTTGGCTCCGTACCTGTTCCAAGTTCATCATTTATGAGATGATCATTAAGCGTAAAGGATGGTGGAGGTGGATCATATATGCTAGGTGGCCCCTCTGTTTGTGGAGAGCCTACCGGTATATCAGATATATCTAAGTTATTTAAATCTTCGTCTAGTGTAAATATCATATTGTTTTTTTAGTGCGAAACTATTGTAATGCTATATTTTAATAATACAAAAATGAAATTGAACGAATGAAATAGTATAGGTGCTTTTGTAGTCTCTCAACATCTCACCAGACATGCCATTAATAGAGTTTATATCAATGCAATGAATATTTTTAAATTTTTTGTAGTTTTTGTTTGGGTTTTTTTCAGGCCATTGACACCTATTAGAGAGTATCTCCGTACAGAAAAAGACGCACGTTTTGTTATGCTTATATACAACTTGAACAAGTGTCAAGTAACAGTAAGACCTATGTGCAATGTGTACTATTAATCATTGATCAGCCTAACATAAGGGAAATGATACGTCTTGATATACATACATATATATATATATATTTGAAAGTAGTGAGTTTCATTGAGGTTAGACTTTTATTTAATTACTTATGACACCAACAACATCATTGAAGATGGTTACTATTTTCTCATGCTTTTGTTCATCTAAAATTCCTTTCTTAAAGAGGACATCGATTAAAGTTGTCATCAACTCTAATATTTCTCTATCGTCTAGATTCATCAAGATGGTAGATAAAACTGTCTCAACAGTAATTCTGTGTTCGCTGATAAAAGTTTCGTAGTATAAATTAGCAAACGAACCCATCAAAAACTGACAATCGACTCTATCAGTTATGCCTCCGTGACCTGGAATAGAATGACCAAAATCCTTGACTTTAAAAGTTCTCTTTAAGCCAGATGCGAAAAAACCGCCAAATGGGGCAAATAGAGAGGCAAATGTTGCCAAATTTAAGGCATGGAAGTAAATTGGTTTGATAGTAATAGATGAAATACCGAACTTTTCAAATATAATTGGAGGAAGTCTATAAATCTGTGGAATGAAAACAGGATTCAGATCACAGGAAATGTTAGAAAAAAAGTTTGTATGAATATCTTTAACTGGACAGGTTAAATAATCAAATGGTGACAATAACCTGGTTAAGATGATACTTGCTACGGCAGTAAAGAACCATGCACCCAAGAAACCCTCTAAAGTTTTCTTTGGTGAGATTTCAATTAGTTGTGTACGGCCAAAGGTAATACCACATAAGTATGCAAATATATCGTTAACGATAACTAGACCACATGGTAGTAAGAACCAGAAAAGACCATTTAAAACATTCTTAGTAATCAAATGGGCTTGGAAAACAACTAATAAAAGTGCCATATGAGTAACACAAAGGGAAGCAAATTGAAATTTCAAAAACCCTTTTCTTAAACTGCAAACAAAAAGGACAAATCCCAATACGTAAAGACAGTAACAAATGAATTTATGATTGGTGGCGATTAAGCTTAATATTTTATATTCAAAAAATGTGGTCTGGAAGAATTGGAAAAAAGATCTACCGTCTAGGTAATATATCGTAGTAAATAAAAAGTACCAGTTTAAAGTTCTTGTTAGTGGTAAGTTCTTTTCACGACTAGATATGCTTGTAACAGCAATACATTCTTTGAAAGTGGCAATTTGACAAAGTAAGATCAATAGCAAACACCAAATATGACCAGATGCCAACGTTATGAAAAAACCAGAAATCATTACAAAAGTCCAGATAGTCCTTACCAAGAAGTTATATTTTTTGCTTTCAGTCTTTGCTGGTTCACCTTGTTTGTCAGTTTTTGAAACATTATTTAGTGTTTCGTTAGACTCTGATTCTGTTTTGGGTTCTTCTTCAGATGAAGATTTTTCTTCTTTTATTTTAGCTTCGTTTGTCATTGTTAATGGATCGAGTTATATTATTCACACTTGATATGTTAGATTGTACTAAATTAAATCAGATAAGCGACCTTATGAATATGGAAATCAATGAAAATTATAGCCAATTGCGTCCAAACATTCAGGTATTAACCTAGCTATCTCATAACATTACTCGAAAAGAAGTAGATCACATATTTCCAAGGGCATTTACATTTTGTAAATAAACTAATTATTCATTGTTGTTTGAAGCTGCACTCCACACTTTGATGCTTGTGAAAAATTTTCCATTCCAGAGTGAAAAATCGTTTGACACGGACAGATGAGATGGCTTATTAAATAGTAATAAAAATTTTTAGAGACTGTAACAGTTATAATAGTTGCTATAAAGGTGATCGAGAGAAAGGTGTTGCAATGTCGAGTACGAAATCCGACGATATTAAGGATATACTGAAGTTTGTGAAGGATGCCAACGGTCTTTTCCGTACAGATCAATGCGAAGTTAGAGAATCGTCATTAGGCGGGCTAGGTGTATTTGCTACTAAGGATATACCAGCTGGAACTACTATTTTACAATTGCATAAATCAGCAATATTTTCTGCATCGAACAGTAGTATTTCAAATCTGTTAATGGAAAATGAAATTGACGGGATATTAGCCCTAAATTTGGCCTTCATTTATGAAACTACTGTATTTAAGGAAACTAGTCATTGGTACCCATATCTAAAAAGTATAAAGATGTATGATTCTGAGGGTACCCTTTTATTACCGCCTGCATACTGGGATGATAAGACAAAATCAGTACTCAAGGGTACCACATTAGACAATCTGTATGGTGCCTTGACTCCTCAGGAAGAAGTCTCAGAAGGCTTTGAAATTGCCATTGATTTAGCTAATAAATGGAAGGAACAGTTTGGCCTGAGCATCCCTGAGGAATATTTGCTTATTGAAGATATTAATGATGAGAAAGACATTACTGCCAAATTTTTAAGGTTTGTTTCAGTCGCATATGCTATTTCTTCTAGGGTATTCGAAATAGATGCTTTCCACGAAAGTGCTTTAGTTCCAGTAGCTGATTTATTTAACCATCATGTCACTAATCCTGACTTAAAATTCATAACACTGTACGATGTGTGTGACCTATGTGGTGAAGCTGGTATGTGTAAACATATGATTGCAGAAGAAATTGGTGCAGCAAAGGAAGAAGAGCAATTAAGACTAAAAACCCAGAAGAGCTCTTCAAAGGTTTCAAATAATGGTGTTATCGATGCTAAGTTAATCGAGGCACTAGAAAAAGCCAATAAATATGATATTAGAAGTGAAAATAGCAGCGAAGATGAAGATGAAAGGCCCTTGAACCCTGATGAATGCATCGATATGACACTTATAAATGATATCAAATGCGGTGATGAAATATTCAATTCGTATGGTGAACTATCAAATGTGTTTCTGTTATCTCGTTATGGGTTTTCTGTACCTGAGAACCCACTTGATATTGTTCACTTCGGCAATGACATTCTTAGATTAGTTAAGAGTAACAAGGATTACAATGAAAGAGCACAATGGTGGAGTGATGTTGGTTATGATATATTTACTAACTGGTATAAACAGTATAGAGCCGAAGAAGAGGAAGAGGAGGAAGACGAGGAAGAAGGAGAGGAGGAAGAGGAGGAAGAGGAGGAAGAGGAGGAAGAATCATCTCATGACCATGATCACAGTAATTGCAATCATGATCATCACCACGGAGATGAAGAAGACGAAGAAGACGAGGAAGAACCAGAAGAATCAAAACCATGGTTGTCAGATATTGAGTTAAATTTTGAAGGAGAAGCAACACCATCAATGTGGGCCTTCTTAAACGTTCTTTCTATGAAGGAACCGGAATGGATACAGTTCTCCAAGGACATAACAGATGATGCACACATTACACGCAAATTAACTAGATTAGAGAAACGGAATGAGATAGATGCAAAGAAGATCCTATTGAACTTAATCAACGACAAACTCCAAACTCTACCAATGATCTCGACGCCAAAGAACGATCTCTGTATTGGCACCGATTTATTAAGTAGCGTCGCTACCCTCGTTGAAGCAGAGCAAAACATCCTTAACAAAGCCAAAGCCTCTGTTCAATAAATTTCCCCCTTTTACATACATATATAGAAACAATATACCAAAACATAGACAACTATATCCAACCAGCAGTTCCAATGATTACTTCTTAAAACAGTCAAACACCCAGTCACCAAACCAAACCCTCTAAAAAATTTTCTCTTTTTTTTCTTCACCGTCAAATTTATTTCGCGATGACTTTTCAATATATTTAAACAACTGAAAAAAACAGAGAAGGACGCAAAATTTTTTTTTCAGTAGGTTTTTATCTCATATTGCGTATCTTTCTTTAAAAGTATATAATATTTTAATTCGTGATATTTGTTTAGTTTCTTAATATATTTCAATTAATAAAGAAACCATCATCAAGAAATGTCTCGTCCACAAGTTACTGTTCATTCTTTGACCGGTGAAGCTACTTCTACCGCTTTACCATTACCAGCTGTCTTCT